>JAEANM010024898.1:0-11056 GCA_017656035.1 Myanophis thanlyinensis | reverse complement strand
AGGCAGGCAGGCAGGCAGGCAGATGATAGAAAAGAAATTATAACAGATATAAAAAGAAGATATATAAACTCTATATTTGACTGGCTTTAGTTTAGCAACCTCTGGAGTTAATGGCCAAAATCTGCTGAAGAGGGATATGCTGTGCTAGAATATCAGCAACAATTGAAGAAATGTGGAGATAGGCCACTGGGGAGATCAATAGGCTGTTGGGGTTCCCTTGGAGTTACTAAGAGAAAGAGAAGACAGATGGAACAACATACTCTTCTTTGACTGCCATTTTATACACCTACCTAAGCTGAAGACAGTTTGGTGCAGTGCTTAAGATACTAGGCTGAAAACTGGGAGACCACGAATTCTAGTCCTGCCTAAGGCACAAAGCCTGCTGGGTGTTCTTAAGTCAATCACTCTTTCTTAGCTCTGGGAAACAGACAGGGTCAAACCACTTCCAAAAACATTGGCAAGAAAACTGCATTAGCTTATCCAGGTAGTTGCCAGGAATCAACACTGTCAATGCTCACCTGAAGATACGGACACACAGACATGCATACACACACAAACACAAATAAAAAAATTAACAAATATTTTGCCTTTATAGCCTACTTTGAATGGGATTCACACACTCCACCTATAGTTTATGTGCATTCCCACAAATACACGGTATAGTGTTGTATCATGGTACAGTATTATACAATGACAAGAATGTAATGGGCAGTAATGTGACTAAGATGTTCTAAGAAGTTCTATTCTTCATTGACATATAAACTTTTTGTTTCATTATTATATCCCAAGATCTGTTATTGAAATATAATAATGTTCTCATTGTTGATTTTTCTATATTCCATTCTTGTTCTATAAAGGGACCACATTTAATCTATATTCTTTTTTGAAAAAAAAATTCAGTATCCTCCAAGGAGAAGACTGCAAAACAAGAGAAAAAGAAAGCAGCTCCTTCCCCAAAAGGTAATTTTACTCTACAGAAAAATAATTCAACAAGCAGCAGGGAGAGGGGGCGATGAGGTGGGGGAGGAGAACTGAATGCAGAATACTCTCTCCAATGTAACTCTGTTGACAAGGGAGTTTCCCCATATAACTGCTATTGAAATGGCACAAGAACATGTGAGTCCAGCCAGAGGTGAAATTCAGCAGGTTCTATCAGGTTGGATAGAACCAGTACTAAACTTAGTTTGGAGAACCGGTTGTTAGAAGAAATCTCTTTT
The DNA here is from genome assembly GCA_017656035.1 of Myanophis thanlyinensis. NCBI lineage: Eukaryota > Metazoa > Chordata > Lepidosauria > Squamata > Homalopsidae > Myanophis > Myanophis thanlyinensis. Next base: position 9,839 of record JAEANM010024898.1, on the reverse strand, counting down.
TGTTTTTTTCCACTTTTCAGGATTAATCCTGTAAGGATTCCTGTAAGGAAGGCAGGAAATAAACATTCTGGTGTTGTTTCTAGCTTAATCTTTATTGCCCTGCTTACAGAAACTTCCCAACTAGTTACATTACCCTCTTAGCCATGCCCACAAAGCCACACCCACAGAACCGGTAGTAAAAAATTTGAATTCCACCACTGAGTCCAGCTATCTTCTGTTTTATGATGTCTGTCAAGGCAGTGGTGAAATTCAATTTTTTTTACTACCAGTTCTGTGGGCGTGACCACAGGATTAAACATCACCAAGCACAGAATTAAACTTCACCAAAGTTACAATGTAATAAGGGGAAAGGCAGTTTCTGTGAACAAGGCAATAAAGATTAGGCTAGAAACAACTGCTTTATTTACAAGATTAACCCTGTAAAATTAATCTTTACAGGATTAACCCTGCAAAATGGGGAAAAAAACAAAAGGAGATTTTAATAACCTAATAACCGGTTCTAATAGAACCGGTGCGAATGGGCTGAATTTCACCTCTGTGTCAAGGTGTATATCCTCTCTTGAGTGTTTTATTTTGGATTTTCTTCTCCAAGAACTACAGTGGATGAACTGTGATGAAATACTGTAGGAATGGTTTAACTTTAGGCTGTCTTTATTCAAAGAGCAGTTATTCTTTCATTGCCCATATTTGTTGTTGTTTTTTATCATCAGATTGCCTGTGAAACTTTAGCAGATGACAAAACTATTGTGCACAGATTTTTCCTAGGCAGGTGTCTCTTTGTGGTCAGAGGCAAGACATTTACCTATTTATATCCCACCTTTATTATTTTTATAAATAACTCATGATGATGAACATAGCACAACCCTATGATGTGAGTTGGGCTGAGAGAGAGTGACTGGCCCAAGGTCAACCAGCTGACTTTCATGGGTAGACTAGACTAGAACTCATAGTCACCCTTTCTAGCCTAGTCTCTTACCCACTAGACCAATTGGTATTTAAAGCAGTGGTAATGGTGGTGGTTGTTTTCTCCAAAATTAGTGGCAGAGAAAAGTTTGTAATGAATCACTTTTTGATTAAGTGAGACTCAGGCTATTTCTGAGGTTGTTTGTATTGCTTTGTATGTGACTTTCATTACATCTAAAAATAGAGGTTCACTTTGTGTTCTATTATTTACCACATCAACTTTTTTATTCCTCTATTACTAAGTTCTCTCGCTGTTTGTTCTACAGCTAGGGGGGAAAATGATGCTGGGATAAGCTGTTCATTAAATTGCCACACACCTCATAGGGTAGAAGTTCTGAGAGAGGAAGTTTGCAATTCCTTTTTATTGACATTGTATTTTTAAATAAGCTTTGGAAGAAAGTACAGAGGAATCTATATGTTTCTCATTGGTTTCATTTTCTTCACTCTTTGTATGTGTGCAAGGGTAGGATAAAAACTACCCTTAAAGACTTTATGGTGCTTACTATGAAAGTGTTAACTCTACCTCATATTCCAATTAAATTGGATATCTTTCATGTGTCTATTCAAAAGTAATTTTCACTGAATTCAGTAGAACTTATTCCAAAGAAAGTGGATGCAAGATTGCAGTAATCCTATTGAACGTAATGGAAATTATTTCTTAGTATATACTATAACGTGGCATTTTATGGTACATTTGTGATCTTTTCCTTGATTGCTGTGATTTAGAGAGTGCCACTTATCTTAAAACAAAATAAAATTCCAATTTAAACATTGATAGCAATCACTATTTGATTGAATCCTCATTTTAACAGAATAAAATGTGGGGAAGGATATTCAGGAATGTCCCCCACTCAGCCAATAAGGCATTGTAGGGTTTTATATCCTTTATAATGAGTTGCATAGAAATGATGCAAATGGCACAAATTCGGTCATTTGCATAATGGTGACATAATGCAAATTAAATTAATTATGTACTTTCTTCAGCTTACAAAATGTCTTGCATCAAGTCTGGTAAAATTAGGTTTGCTATATTAGGAACTAGAGTCTCAGGCTCCACCAGTAAATAAACCATAAGTATCCAACTTTCCCAAAATAAGCAAAATAATTCCTAAAGCCTGATTGAAGAAGAAAAATAAATGTATATGATTTCAGCAGGCCACATCCTAAAGGAAACTGCATTAAAAACATTGCTCTTGAACTCTTATGTCTGTTCTATTGCAAAGAACACCTGTGGTGCTATTCAGAGTTGGAGCTGTTCTGGTTAGCACTGGTGATAATGGAACTGTTATCAAGGGAGATGATTTTGATGTTGGTTGTATATTGGAGAGCTTGAAAAATAAGTTCCAACATTTTGAACTAAACTCAGAAGCACCAAACAGTTGTTTCTGACCTTGCCATTGCTTCATTGTGGCTGAATAGGCTTGTTTTTCTTAGTGATTCATTGGAACATTAGCATAGAAGCCATGTGGTAAAGAGGTTAAAATGTAGTATTGTAGGCTAATTCTGCTCACTGTCAGCAGTTCAATTCCAACCAGATCAACATCACTCGTTCTTCCATCCATTCAAGATCAGTAAAATGAGGACCCAGATTGTTGAGGGCAACATGCTAACCTTGTAAATAGCTTAGAGACGGTTATACAGCACTATGAAGTGGTATATAAATCTACGTGCTACTGCTTTTGTGGCACCAGTTTTATTTGTAAGCCTTCCAGAATGGCTTTGCAGAGTGATATGGGTGGCATATAAATTTAATACATAAATAAATTGTATGTGAGTTATGGACTCCAAATTGGCTTCAAAGACAGCTCAGGGTGTAAATGACGTTAAAATAAGCTCTGCAAGGGTCCCCTTCTCTGACAAAAGTTAGAACCTGAAAGTTATTCTGCTCATTACTATGATCTGCTTCTCCATATTCAGGTAGCAAACTTCTAATTTTCATTACTACAATTTTCCAAAGGCCAAGAATTACTTTATTAACTGTACCTCTATATTCTGTCAATATGGCTTCATCATTAGACTGTAACAGACATTTCTGCATGTTTAATTAATGATGTAAACTCTTTTAAAATGTTTTGTTTCAATAAAAGCAGTATGGAAAATGCCCTGAAAAATCCAGAATCTCGGGTGATGCGGAAAGTCACATTTTGTTCCTGAGATGGAGAAAATAGACTTGAGACTCATACATTCTGTCTCATTTAAAACAAGCTTTTGTTTTTCCACAGCTGGAATAACAGCTCCATAATTTATTTTCTTTTCTGTTTCAATATAAAATATAATACAAATACAGTATACTATTTATTTTTCAAATTCATGTTCTTTAGTTAACTAGGAAAAAAATGAGGTGATGTAGATGATCTCAATTCTTCTCTTCTTTGTCTCTTTGCATTGATGGGAATAGTCTGCATATAACTGTACCTTTACTGTATGTTTTGCCTAGTTACATCATTCTACAGCTCTGGGAACTCAGATCATTCTTATAGATAAGTTTTCTTTTAAAAATGGAGCACTTGAAAATGATTTGTGTATATGAAGATTGAGATTATATAAATAGTATGATTGTCTGTTATATCAAATTATTATATTACTCCAGAGTTTGTAATTTGCACTAAACATACCAGTAAATCATCATAAAACAATTATATACATTTTTGTCTGCCATTGAAAACCTATTAAAACAAATGTGCCTTAAACTATATATATTGTTAGGTGGCAGATGATTGATGTGATTACATAAGTGTTCTGCATCTCATTCTGCATTTTAAAGGATAATGGAATTAAACAACAAAATCAGCTGTAAAAAAAACCTTTTCAGATGAATTAAGGATCGTGCATTTTAGTATACTTCTTCATGTTATATAAAGTGCTAGTAAAGTACTGTTAAAGTCTTTAGTGATGATCACATACGATTTTGCTATTTAACTCTTTGAATTAAATCCACAGTAGCATCCATAGGTATGGGATTTCCAGTCCACATCAATTACTCTTTCTTAAATGAACAAATCAATATTTGTGTTTTATAGATTGATTGGTAAAATAAGACCATTTTCTCATTTTAGTAACAGAAAAAATGAAAATTGAACAGCAAGAAAGGATGGAAAAAAAAGTTGTCACAAAAGGTATTTCTTTAGTCGTTAATAATATTTAGGAGTGAACTTCTTTAATTTCTTTAATCATATAGCAATAACAGGAATGCGGAGGCCAAATCACTCCAGGAGGCTATTAGTAAAATAACGATAAAGCCATCAAGATTTAAACATTAGTATGAATTGCATGAGATGTGGAATTCAACTCTCGAAATTCTCAGCAATAATTGTGAATTCTGTGAGTTGAAGTTTACATATCTGGATATGACCAAGTTGGAAAATCCTTGTCTAAACATTACTTTATTCATCTATTGTGTAGAATTTAAATCTTAAGATTAATTGTTGTTAAATATTAAGACATCTAAGAATTTGTTTGGGTGTGTTACTATTTTGCTATTGTCATATTATTGTTTGGTTTTACGCAGAAAACTAAATAAACAATATTTCATTAAATACAAGTGTGTCCAAGTACCAGTAAAAAAAGCTAAAGATTATTCTCACGAAATTACTTTAAAAAATCTGTAGATATTTGAGCTAAAAATTAGGTCCTGTTTAAACAGTATGCCTGCTTAAAACAGTTGTTCTGAAATTTATGTTTTCTACTGATGGTTAATAATGACACGGGTCTTTTAAAACTTCATAAGCTATACTGAAGATATTTTTAATGCCTTATGGCAAGGATTTGTGAAAAAAGTGACTTTTGAACCTAAAACATTTATGTTGCACGCAGATAAAAGGGGCATCCAAGTTGAAGAAAAGATAAAAAAAGATGCAAAAGAAAAAAAACCAGAGGCTAAGGCACCTGAAAGACCAAAGACCAAGGAAATCAAGGCACCAGAAGTTACATCACTAAAAGCCAAGGAAAAAAAGGAGACTGCCTTGGCAGTCAGAGAAAAAACCGATCAGAAAGGTAATAAATATCAGGAGGAGGTCACCAAGAAATGCTGAAGTGCAGGAAGGAATTCAGATTCCCCTTTTAGAAAGAATTCATCCATAATTATGAGGAGGGGGGATGTCTTCCTTTTGGATCCACTGATGTTTACTTTTTTTTTTAACTAAAAATTCTTTTATGAACAAATTTCACTACAAAAGCATTTCCAGCATAAGAACACGTCCTCCATTTGTCCCACTCACGCGGAACCATCCTTTCTTCCCCACACACTGGTCCACAAAGGCAGAAAGGTTGGGGAATTCTGGGTTAAAAGAAACATATATAACAAGGGGATAAAATCCAAAATATAATAAAAAAGACTGAAGTAACTTTGTTTCACTCCGGTGCCAATCTCCAAGAGGAATCCCTGAGGGTAAGAGTTCTTACAGATTCTAAAAATCTATCTAGCTCATTAAAAAAACAACACTAGGTGAATGCAATAGGAAGGCAGAACACAATTAACATTTAGTTATGAGTTTTGGAGTCAATCTGGACTTCTTTCCTTCTGTCTTAGATGGATATTTTTATTTGTCCACTTCCAGCTAACACATTCCATTTTCTCATTACCTTCTTTTCCAAGTGATTTAGATCTTGCTTGTGGTTCCAGCCAACCATTCTCTTTTTTTAAAAAAATGTTTCAGTTTACAGCCTCTAATGTTCATTTCCTCATCTTTGTAGTCAGCCAATCAGCTTTTGGTGAGCAGCATGGAAGGTCAATCCTGTATGAGCTGTTTTTCACTTCACTTGAACTTCCCTGCTCTTTGAAATTCCATTTTGCATTGGGGGGTTTTTTCCTTCTCTTCTTCAAAAGCTGTACCTCTCCCAAGTCTGCTGATGCTTTTCTTTTAAGCACTGATGATGGCATTTTGAAAAAGATCAGGATTCACATGGGAAAATGGTAAACAATACAGATATTATTAGCATTTAGGGTGTACCTTTTTAATGATTTACAGAATTTTGAAAATTCTATATGAATCTTCAATGTGAGCTGCTTAAGATTTTTGTAGACCCCCCCCCCTTTTTTTAATCTCTCTCTTGTTTAGAGGGAAAGGGAAATGAAAGTCTTCCTATTCATCTCCATGCTGTGCAAAAATACTATATTTTAAATTTTTTATCTAGGGCTAGATCCCATGATCTGAGTTATTTCTTAGAAATTATTTGAATTATCTGTTGAGTAAAAAGGTATGCATGTAACTAAAATGACAGCACACATCAATTTTTTAAACTCTTCCTATTCATTTGAAAGACTATACAACATTTTAACATAATTAAGTTAAGAATATCTGTGCATCATCTTTAATTTTCAAGGCTGATTCTGGCCCTTTTATGGTTGCATATTGACTCCATTCCTATGCTTTAGCCTTTCTCCCTGCCAGTCTGGATGCTTCCTAAAAAGTTCAAATAATTCACCCCTAAATTTGTATTAAAATTCTTGGGCTTTTTGTTTGGGTTTTTATTATTGCATGCATGTTTCAGCACACCTTTCCTGGTATTTGTATTTCTCCAACCAACTTCTCATAATATTATGTGTTTATGTGCATATTTATTCTAATAAACACATTTTTGTGCTCATTATTACCTAAGATATGCATTTTATGTCTTTTTATTTCCTTGTGAATTTGCATTGCACTCAGAACAGTGTTAGTTATATCCAGTAAGCTTGAAGGGTGTGAATATTGTAAATCTGTATAAAAAAAATAGATTGAGAAAAATATATGTCCCAATTAATTACACTATGAATATGGATATTATTCTTTATCCATAGCAGACTCGGAAACAAAATCAAAATTTAGATTTAAAAAAAAAACTTTGAACCTTAGCCTTATTATTCCTTCATATTCGTTTTTCTGACCTGTTCAATCATTTCTGTCTTTTTGACAGATGTGCCATATAGAAATTGGGAGCTCTGGTGGTGAGCTCATATCTGAAGAGATTGGTCTCATTACTCTCTGAATGAGCTTTCCGTTTGAGTAACAGGTACCGAGCTGACAAAGGGCTGATAGGGTTATGGAAGGAAGATTGTATGAACTTAATATTTCTTCCTTTGGCAGAACAATCCTGAGCGCAGGATTGCCCTACAACCTGCAACCCATCAGAGCAAAAATGAAAACTGAGAGATTTTGGCATTTCCTTGCTATGTCACTTCTGCATAATAAAAAGGAGATTTCCCTGCCCAGATGTAGAAAAAGAGAAAAACAGTTGGCTCTCGAACCCTTTCCCAGAACTTTTTTCCATTTCATTGCTTCAGATTTTTGTGTTTCTCTGAATTTTAGTCCTCCGTTTAAAAAGCTATCTATTAAACTTCTTTAAAATCTGCACTTTATGGTAAAATATGGTTAGACGCGGGTTTATCAGATAATGCCGCTATAAATATTTTATGAGGAAAATATAAACACATATATTTAAATATGTGTTAATGTATGCGTGTTGGTGGAAAGCTTTAAAAATATTTTTGGCAGAATGGGTACATGAAAGTTTACACATGAAATGGTGATGAAACATACTGTATTGATTTTTTTCCATCCCTAGTGATAATCTATCAGATCAATGTTTGCTGCAAACTGTAGTGCAGGTACCATAGTTGTACACATATAACCAAAGGTACTGGATCTGATCTTGTCTAGTTTGTGTTGGAATAAAATATTTTATTGATAGCTAGAGTGAGAGGTAAAATTAATAGTCTTTAGCACTAGATCTTTTGCAAATTCCAGTATTGCAATGAAAGACACATCCCAAAGGTGAAGGAAAATTGGTTGGTTTCACACACACACACACACACACACTAATGTAATTCATGGTGTAATAGATTGAAAGATAAATCAACTGAAATATACAATGTAAAGTTTTTAAATTGATAACTGACACACGTGTTCTAAGCATAAATCAACCCCTTTATCGCAAAGCACATGAACTTTCCTGTCTGGATTAAAATAAATAAATAAATAAAAGCCAGGAGGTAACGAGAATTTTCCAAAGCTATCCAGAAAGAATGGATGGAAGCTGCAAAGCAAAACTCGACGACATGCAAATTATATCACTGTTGCAATTGGTGATTTTTTTAAAAAAATTAAGCTATTAGGATTATATTCATGATGTGAGAAACCTAATGTTTTCTCCAAATTCCCTTTTTTATATATTATTATTCATTCATCCTGGACCATGGTTCAGTACTGACCTCCATTTCCAAGCATTGCTTGCCAAGGAGTATGAGCTTTCAACAACAAAAACACTGGGGAGAAGGACTACATATTCTCTTCTCTACCAGTTGATCATAATACAGAGGGCCCTTTGTGTGCTTCCAGGGAAGCCAGGAAAATCACAGATTGGAGCAGGGCAATACAACATGTGTTATTTCATTTAGACCTCAGTGGAAACCGCAGCTGATGTTTTCGTGCATTCATCTTCCAGATGAATATCAGAGGTGGCAATTCATAAAGCTTGAAATCCAGTCCTTTCCAGTGGAATTAGTGAAAATGCTAATGGAAATGGTCTGTGAAGAGCCCAGAAAGGCAAACTTGACCTGAATTCTTCAGCAAGAGCCAAACATTTTCCATCTGTTGAATGTAGTAGCTTTTTATTTTGTAGCAGCTGCAGATAAATTAAAAATAAACTTAATATATTTTATTTAATGAAATAAGAAAATAAATTAGAATCGATAAATCATTTTCTTCTGCACAGATTTATCATGCAGTTAATTTTTGTTCTGCCTCCAAATGTTTTAATTTTAAATGGTCTGCAAACTCTTTTTATAATTGGATCACAAATGCTGCCCAAAGGAAAGGGAAGATGTTTATTTTTGTGGAGCAGAAAAATGAAAATTATGCTGAAATGACCACTGCAAACTCTGCTGAGAGTCCAATGGCCATTGCTGTTTTCAGAATTGTCACATAGCCCTGCCAGTGACTAGAGACAAGAACTTAGAAGTGGTGCAAGGAACTTGGCCCCAGTGAAAGGGGAAAAAAATGTATCTGAGACCTGAGGGTAGTAAATTTGAAAATTGTCTTTCAGTGCAAATACTTTGTGTGAAATGGAAATGTATCTTCTGAATGCAAATTCTTTATAGGAGTCATATAATCACAGACGTTAATTCTTTTGGATTTATGGACTTATGTATGTATGGTTATGTTGCATCAATCCTTTTGCAGATGTCCATTTTGTACATGCAGATTTAATTTTATTTTATTTTATTTTATTAAATTTCTATACCGCCCCTCTCCCGAAGGACTCGGGGTGGTGAACAGCCGATAAAACAGTACAATAATACAAATTTAAGATCACTTTAAAATTAATTAAATTATTAGGCTGATTAAATATTAAGACAATTTTAAATTCATAAAAATATGAATATTTACCTTGTGTTTTTTTTATTGTGCTTTTTTAAAATGAAGATGAGAGCCGGTTTGATGTAGTGGGTAAGGCACCATGCTAGAAAGTGTGAGACTGTGAGTTCTAGCTTGCTTTCTATATGAAGCCAGCTGGGTGACTTTGAGCCAGTCCTCCTCAGCTCTAGGGCAGAAGAAAAAGCAGCAGCAGAAGAAGAAACATATAACAGAGAATAATAGAATTGGAAGGGACCTCAGAGGTCTTCTGGTTGAACCCTCTGCTCAAGCGGGAGACACTACCATTTCAGACAAGTGGCCGTCTGTCTCTTTTTGAAAGCCTTCAGTGATGGAGCACCCACAACTTCTGTAGGCAAGCTATTCCATTGGCTGAGCTGTTCCATTACAAAATTTCTTCTTAGTTCTAGGTTGCTTCCCTCCTTGGTAGCTTCCAACCATTGTTTCAAGAAAAAGGAGTAGGAGTAGAAGTAGGACTAGGAAGGAGAAGGGAAGGAGAAGGAGGAGGAGGAGGAGGAGGAGGAG
>JAEANM010024897.1:0-11056 GCA_017656035.1 Myanophis thanlyinensis | reverse complement strand
GTTCTATTTTATGTGGCTGTACACCGCCCCGAGTCCTTCGGGAGAGGGGCGGTATAGAAATCCAATAAAATTCAAAAATTCAAAATTTTCCGGCTGACCCGGAAATATCAGGAATACCAAGGGTCTAAACTCTTGAGCTATTTAGCTCAAACACTCTGAAAAATGACACCGGAGCCAAACAACTGTCATTTAATTTTTAAGGTTTTTTTTTTTTCTCTTTCTTCTTAAAGATGACTTTCCAATTTACATTAAGACAGTTCTAACAAAGTCATTCCTTTTTCACAAAAAAAAAAAGAAAGAAAGAAGAAAGAAATTATATTAAATAATTTCCGCCAATAAATAACATTTGTCACCATTCTTCTTTTAAACATAGCTAAAAAGAGAGCAAGAGAAGGAGGCAGTCTCCAGGCAATGGGCAAACGTCACTTCAGAACCAGGAATCCCAGTCCCCTCGCCACGCACTCCCAGGATTTGTGATTGGGATGAGAAAAACGCCACGCATTCCCAGGATTTGTGATTGTTTGGGATGAGAAAAAACCGGCAAGGCGCTCCGTGAAGCAGCGGGTGAACTAAATCAGGGACAGGTGAGCGGGCTGCCACTCCACAGCAGACGCTTGTAGGAGATGAAAGCACCTTTGTTCCTTAAGTCCAGAAGACCCAATGTGGACTCCACTCCTGGGTACATGCACCTTGGTTGTTTTTTGTTTTGTTTTTTATCATGCAAGATAAAAATTAAAGTTATAACAAAAAACGGCTGCTGCTAGACAGCCTCGCCGGGCAAAGGTGGCAGGGGGAGAGGCAGTGCGCCCGGCCTCTGATTCTCTGGAATCCCCTGGGCTGGAGGGGCTCTTTAATTTCTTAGCTTCTCAGCATTTCAACATTGATTTTGCTGCTTTTGTCGCTCAAGATGCTAGATCAAGATTGTCCCTGGAAATTGGGGGGTGGGGTGGGGGGGAGGGGAAAAATACACACACGCAGGCACACACCCCGCGTGTGCTCGACAGAGATTAGAGAAGGACAGGGTGGAGAAAAGAAACAAACAGAGGTAATTCACAGATTCAAGATAAATTAACGACTGACTGGTCGGTTGATCAGTTGGTGGTTTTTCCAGAAAGTGGGATTGGGCAGGCAGCCCAAATGCGACCCCCACCACTCCCCCATCGTTCCTCTGTGTTGGGAAATAAGACTATGTGATAGGAAAGGATCCCGACCCAACAACGCTCGAAATAAAACGTCCCACATTTCATCGCTAAGATAGAGAAGAGCCACCTTGCATATACACCTGGCATGTAAACCGGATGCAACCGAATGACCAAAAAGAATTTTTGGGGGAACACCCAAGGTTGTCACTTTTTGACCAGAAATCTCTCCCAACGGCATTGCCCAACTGGGTCCCCCCCCCCTTTTTTTTTTTTTTTGCCCCCAGAAGCCAAATCTATAGGCCAGCAATGCACGCTCCCTTCCGGAGGTTTGAGAGCAGCTGACTTGATAACTTTGGCCGGCTTCCAAAATTTGGATCAAGGGATCAGGAAGTAGCCAGTTGCCCTAAAAGGTTAAGAAGCTGTTGGTCCAGCAACGTGCCATGCCAGGAAAAAAGGAGCTGCTGCAGGTGGCTCTCTCTTTGACAGGTGATAGGGGAAAAGCCTTGAGAACTGAGCACTGAATACTGGGAAACAGGTTTCAATACTGCCTTTCTGACCGCTTGCCAAAATGGTGGAGGGAAGCAGAAGAAAAGAAAGGGAAGGTTACTACCCCTGCCCTCAGGGCTTCTTCACTCAAGCTCTGTGTCTCTTGCTGTCTATGTCCTTGCTTTCATTAGGAATTGAACACACCGTCAGTGGAGAAAGACAGAGACAACAGGTAGCGTGCAACCACACGCAGGTACGTCTGTCTAACTAGAGCAAGGGTGAAGAAGAAGGGATGGCCGTTGAGGACTCCCAGAATCCTGAGCCAGCCAGGCTCAGTTGACGTCTAACAAGTCATAAAGGGCCGTGTTTTCACACACACACACACAACCTCTGGACTAGAGAGTCCGAAAACCAAATCCTTTTGCGCGCGCCCCCCCAAAATCGCACGGTCACCACCAAACGCTATTCCGAATTTCAAGGAAAACTGAACACTTTCCTATTTCGGACGTGAAAGGAGAGGAATTAGCTCTAACTGGTGGAAATGAAGGCCCCCCTCCTGCCTCAAACCCACCCCTCTTCCCCTGAACAGCCATCCTGTATTAAGACTCCCGGGCTTTCAACTTTCTTAACAGAATTGGGGGAAGGAAAGGGAAGGTTGCAGTAGATGCAGCGCCTTCAACCCAATCGGGCAAAATACTGCAGGCAACTGTGTCAGCTTTCACGTCATAAAACGGAGGAAAGGAAAGGAAGCCTGGGGGCTGGGAGAGAAGTACTTAGCCACTCAAAAGAACAGAAATTTAGGACTGAAAAATGTGGTTTTTTGTTTTTTTTTTAAAAACCATTTCCTAAACCAATAGCCCATGTTACAATGATCTCTAGTAGGCTAAAAAAAAAAAAAAAAAAAAAAGGAGGTGTGGGCATAGACACTGTTGCCAAGATTTATAATCTCTCCAAGGTGAGAGGACGAAGTTGGCACTACATTTCAGACACTAAGTTGTTTGTTTGTTTTTAAAGACCAGCTTTATTTTATAAACATTATTAACTGTTGCACGAGAAGATCCAAATATATGTGGTTCAGGCTGTCATAGTCTAATTCAGAGGTCTTCAACGCCTTGGCAACTTTAAGACTTGTGGACTTCAACTCCCAGAATTCTGGGAGTTGAAGTCCACAAGTCTTAGTGTTGGAGACCCCTGATCTAAATGGTGCCGTTTGACACTGATTCCTAATAGTGCCCCCATCCATAGGAGGCTCACCGTTGTGAATCTTATCCAATGCTGAAAAAGAAAGAAAGAAAGCAAAAGGCTGGATGGAAGCACACAGTGGATGACACGCACGCCAGAGATTAAACCAAGCCACTCAAGATTTATGCAATTAAATGAAGCCCTTTCTGAGTGACCTGCAAAAATCGGTACCTTTCGGATTAGAAGCATCCCCAACTGTATCCTACTAGCAGTAAAGGGTGACCTACGTTCACGAAGGAAGAAGGAACGCCGAGCAGCCGTCTGTAAAAAAAAAACGTGATGCCATGATCAACCGAAACGAAAAGCTGTGTGAGGTCTGCCTATGTGGGCTTGAAGTTCTCCCTCTTCAAGAGGATGGGTCACACTCTTTAGGTGGACGTTGGCGGAAAAACGGACAGCGATTAAAAATACAAACGCCCTCGGGCTGCATCGGTTCTAAAAATGCAGAAAATGCATCCCGAATGTCTCGATTCTCAAGATGAAGGTGGTTTTAAGAAACGGGCAGAAGCCTATGGCTGTAACCTGGAGAGAGGAGTCCAATCACAGAGCAAATAAGAGGTATTTTTTTTTTCTTTTTAAAAAAAAGGATAGACCTATCTTGGCCGATCGTACTTGTTTGTTTAAGCCACTAAATATTAAGAAGAGTTGCCTGAGGCGCACGGACTCAAAAACGTATCGCGAAAGAGCCAAGAAGGGAGCAAGAGGTCACTTAAATGGGTGCTGTCAATGTTTTTCCCCACCACAGTCAACTTATTTTCTTCTTTTCTCGATCAATGAGCAAAGCTGCAGTTTTTTGTTTTTTGTTTTATTTTGTTTTTTACAAAAGAAACCAAGGCTTGGTCCCTACCACCAGAGACCAAGCTAAAGAATATACTCAGCAGATGATCCCATTTCCAAAATACAACCTCAGTGGTTTACTCGTTGCTCTTTGGCACGTTGTAACACAAAACTTCCCATTCCAGAACTAAAATGTTTTCCCGCAGGTTTTTTTTTTTTGTGATCAACGCCTTTAGCAAATACGTTCTTACCAGAATTTTCAACCCTTTTTTCCGCCCTCCCTTGCCAACACCCCCCCCCCCCGATTGTGGGGAAAATCATATTTCTTCCTTTATAAGTTAAGCAGGCCTTCTCTACCATCCATAGAGCATTTCTGCCCCCTCCCCTGGGTGCTTGTTGGGATTTTGGAACTCTTTACAAAGAAGCGAGTTGAGATACTCCATTAACTAAACAGATAGTTGGGAGAAATGTGAAATAGGTACTCTGGTTTTTGAGGAAAGGGAACTCCAGAAACCCGGAGCCAATGTACAATGTGTCAGTAACTGCATTTGCCACAGCCCTGCATTTCCTATATACTGTAGCAAAGACGTCTCAAAATACAGATGCGCACCGGAGATCTGAACCCTAAAAGAATTCCAGGGTGTAGACCAACCTAGGTGTGTCTAGTAGAGTGAATAGAAGAGCTTGCTGCAAACATTTTTTTCCCCCATAACTGGGGTAGCCCTCATTAGGGGAATAAAAAGGAAGCTGCCTAACTTCCAGAGTCCAATTTGAAAAAGATGCATTCTTGCGCAGATGATGGAAGGTAGTAATTTTATGGGGTCATGTTGATTGAGGACCTTAACATTCAGCCTGCATACGTTTGTGCAAATTCTGATTTCGCATCAATGATCATTTTTCTAGTCACAGGGGCAGGAGAATTACACTTTCACCCTTGAAATTACCGAGGAGCTTTTTAGATCCAAGCAGAGAACATTCTGTCAGTTTTAAGGCTGCTGGATTATCCCACCTGTCTACAATGAACGCACATCGACTTGACACATCTGGACAAGAGGAGAAATGCTCCGTTGTGAATTCAGAACTTTACACAAGTTGTTCTCCCTAGATGTCACAGTATTCCTTCGTGTTGAACCTGTAAGCAGGAGGCCCTCATGTAGACAAGGCAGATCTGTATTGTGCTGGAGCTCTTATGGTAGAGCCATCGTAGCGCAGCTTGCGGGATGTGTTGGAAGTGGTAAGAAGAGCAACCTTTCCCTTTCTCCATTTGCATTAAGATGGCGACTGCTGAACAATCTCGGGAGGCTGTTTGTGGCTCGGAAAAACCATATAAAAAATCCCTTTATATGGTGTGATGTTGATGCAAGTCAAACAGGGTTAAACTCACAGAAAATAGTAGCGGCCGGCTGGATTAGCTCCCAAGAGTGATGCTTTTGGATGAATGCAGATCCCTGAATTGCATTCATTAAAACTGACTTAATGGTTTATTCCAAGAAGTTTTCTCTACTGAAATTGGGATTTCGAAAGGAAAAGCAATGGGTACGGTGGAGGAGAAGGAAGGGGCGGAATGGAACAAGATGCCACAGCCAACTCGCTGCCGGGACAAGAGTTACATTAATATCAAAGAACTACGTTGAATAGAATCATTAAAGAAAGGATGCCAAAGGAGAGACAAATGAAATGTGAATGACAAAAATTATTATTATTCTTTTTTAAAAAACCCTATTTTAAATAATTAAATTGAATGGTTGAATTGCCCTATGGCGAGTTGTCTTAGATCCGGAAAAGGGAGATTCCCATTGCAGATATCTAGCAACTTGTTCTGTGTTGGTTTTCTGCATTTACCTCTCACACAGGACATTGCACAAAGGAAAAAATAAAATAAAATTACCAATTGCCCTAAGCAGCATGCCTTTTAATGGAAGTCAAGTGCTGGACCATCAGACGTGGTGAGAAACAGAAGGAGAATTTAAAAAAAAAAAACAACGGGAAGGAAAATGTGTTCAAATCGAAGATAACCACTTTTATGGTTCCAATAAATCAAATACGGTAGTTGGCTGCTTTGGCTCTCCCTCCACTCACTTCCCACCCCCACCCTCACCAACACAGGGTCCCCTTTCCTCTTCGCAGGGCTATCTATCTGTACAGAACACTTTATATATGTACTAGGTTTTGGTTTTTTTCAGACCAATCCTAAATTAAAAAAAAAAAAAGATGACTTTATAATATATTGGAACATAAAATCTAAAAAACTTACAAAATGGTCACCTCTCTTACAGAATGGAAATGCAAACTGGATTATGGATGTGCCTCCAGGCTAAATTGGTTTCTCCCACCCACCCGCCCGCCCACCCACCCCCCACCCCCTTCATAATAAATAAATAGAATTCATTAAGTTTTGGATGCTTTAGTGATATGGAACTGTTACTGGGCTTTCTTCCCCGTCAAATTCTTGTCCGCAGTTTGTGTTGAGGTTAAATTCACTGGACCGTCGGGATGCTTTGAATCCTTGCGCGGCGGCATGCGCTCGTTGATGCGATCCAGACCTCGGGCTTCTTCGAAGCTGCGGATCTTGTGTTGCGGCGAAAATCCACGGATGGCTAGACGGGAAGGAAAAGGGGGCAATTGGAAGCGTTTGCAAAGCAGGCCGTTGACTTTGTAAACGCTTGCTACTCCGCTATCAAGCAGAGGTTGTGCGCGTAGAGCATGCGTCTGACTTTCCCATTCACCATGCGTCCCAAGCTACCATGTTTCTGGTAGTCTGGAAGCCACGTGAGATCTTTCCCCTCAAAATATATATAAAAAAAGATTTGTTATTTCTGGTTGGGCTTCGCAATGTTTCCCCCTTTTGGCTTCCAATAGCAATAGCATTTAAGACTTATATTCTGCTTTACAGCCCCTCTCTCTAAGTCCGAAATCAACTGACTTGTTTTCATCTTTTTAATGCTTCAAAAATTCTGTAGGTTATGATCAAGGGGACAAAAACCAATAAGGAAAAAGAAAAAAAAAACATAAACACATTTCAAGAGATTTCTCTCCAACTGCTTTCATCTCTGTTAAAAAAATATATCTGTTCGGTCTCTAGCCTAAATAATTTTTAGGGAAAACTGATAACGAAGGCAATTCTTCCCCGCCCCACTTAATAAGACTTCAACCCCAATCTGGAGGGGGAAAAACAGATCAGGAAGTCAGACAGATGCTCAGCGAGGGAAGCAACGGTGCAGTGAAAACAACAGCATTCTTTTCAAAGCTGGGAAACATAAAAATCAAAATCACTGAGTACTAAATCAGTCATAGTCTTCAGCACAGCAGAACATCACACAGAGAGAGAGAGAGAGAGAGATTTTTAAAAAACACACCACAAAAAGGGAAAAATGAACCAATCTTTGAATGAAAAAGTCTTGCATGACCATGAACCGGGTGCAGAGAAAAGCTTCGGGTATCTATGGCCAAAGCTTCATCACCCACTTGGCACAGCCTTACTTACTTACACCTTTCTGTCGAACCCAGGGCCGAGCATAAAATCATCTCCTGCAGGTAGTCCGAGAAAGAACAAGCAACTAGCGAGATACGCGACACAGCTCTTTTGCTGCCTGGTATAAATCCTTCTGAAGAGACTTGTGACTCTGGACACCACTGACTTTTGCCATGCATCGAAAATGACACAGCAATGCAATTCGACGGATTCAGTATTTCTGTTAAAAAACTTGGATCCGAGGACAATAGTGAGGAGAGCAAGGACCAGGTTCTCTCGATTTCCTTTGAAAGTCTGCTGATAATAGAACAAGTTTGCCCTCTCAGAAGCCCACAAATCAATAACAGGTAGTCTTCCACTTACAACACAGCACTTAGCGGCCGTTCAAAGTTACAACAGCGCTGGGGAAAGTAAGTGTCCGTTTTTCTTACTTAGGATGGTTGCAGTATCCGCCACGGGCAGCAGGTGCTCCAAATCCAGATGCTTTGGCCACTGGTACATATCCATGACCGTTGCAGGGTCTCTGAGGGTCACGCGATCCCCTTTTGCGCCCTTCTGACAAGCCAAGTCCATGGGGGAAGACACATTCACTTAACGACCGGGTGGCCAGCTTAACGACAGCAGCGATTCACTTAACAACTGCAGCAAGGGAAGTCGTAAAAATGGGGCAAAGCCCACTTAGCAAGTGTCTCTCTTAGCGACATTGGGCTCCACTCTGGTCGTAAGTCAAGGACTAACCTGTACAGAATAGTTTGCTATGGGGTCGCACAGGCTTGCTCTGAATAAAATGGAATGGCAAAATATGGACTATTGCAGGGATGCCCACACTTTTTGGGGCTTGTGAACTATGTCTGCCGTACCAGTAGCGGCGATGCTGTTTGGCCCTGCCCACTGGATCAGGAAGCGGTGGGCGGGGCTTCCACCTACCGGATCAAGAAGGGGTGGGCGGGGCTTCCTTTCTTCATGTGGCTCGTGTTCCTTTTAAAAAGTTTTCCTGCCTTTTGCTGCACTTTGGAAGCGGGATTGCTCCTGGGCGAGCAGCCGGAAGAAGGGAAGCCACTGCAACGGCTTGTTGAAAGGAAAACTTTTTAAAATGAACATGAGCCGCGGTGAAGCCTTCCTTTCTTTGCGCGATCTACCCACACGATTTTTGCGATCGACCGGTAGATCGCAATCGACTTATTGGGCACCCCTGGACTATTGCATCCTTGGAGCGATTGAAACTCAATGCCTTCTGCTTCCCAGAACTATAAGGAAAGTCGGCCAGCCGAAATAGCCACATGGGACAGAGACCACAGGACGCCTTCGTGTTCTTACACTGAGGTGGGCAATAAGGGTAGAGGATATGCCAAGCCGGTCCATTGCCTTTCTCCTTCAGCTGCTCTCTACTTCTGGTGATGCAAGAATACGGGGTTTTGTTTTTTTGTTTTGGTAATGCTGACAATAAAACTCTTGGATGAGGGGGTTAAAAAAAAATAACATTAGCAAACACGCAAACCATCTTGGATGGGTGGTTAAAAAAAACAACAACAACAAGATTTAGCAAACACACAAACCATCTTGCAAGATTCTAGCCATACCTTCCCGTGCCTCTACTGCTTCTACTGTGGCTGTAATACAGAAGGAACAGTGGCATGCAAAAATAAAGACAGAAAAGCGTGAGTGAACTTAACATCACTATTGATAGTCCGAGAATTTAGAACCCGCCCGATACCCAACAAGAGGAGGAGGAGGAGGAAGAGTGAGGATGGACCGGGCAGCCAGAGAAGGAGGGCAAGAGGTCAAAGGGACGAAAGGGCGGTTGGAGAGGTTAAAATGTCAACGGTGTCAACGAATCGGAAAATGGCTCAGCCTGAATTTCCAACAGAGTGGAATCTAAGCCTTGGCTTGGAACCCGTTTTCTAGGAGTGGTTGGTTGGATGGGCACTATTAGCGCCCAAATCTTCCACACTGCAGCATTTCACAGGTTAACACCTACACGTCACGGTACCGAAACGAAGCAACCACTTTTGAAGAAGTTTCTACGTGAAAGGATGCTTGTTTTAGAGTGATTGTTGTCATCGGGACAAGGTGATGTTCCAAAGGGAAGGTGACGACGGACAGCGGCAATTTAACCCGAAGCGTTTTCCTACGACTCAAGGGGACCTCGGGCTGTTGGGAGATGGCTTTTCCACTGCTTACAACCCACTTCGGACAGAGAATGTTAACACGGATCCATCTGGTTTCCAAAATGGATACTAGTATTGAGCAAGTAATCAGGAATGTGAACCGAAGTAGCCCTTGAAGTAAGAACAAGACCCATTCCTGTCTTTTAAACCCGAATTTGTGTGCAAGTCAGAAGGTCTATGGAGCTTCTCTGCCACCCATGCTTTTTCAAGAGACAACTGTGGACTTTCTGGATTTTTCTTGGAAGACGTTTTGCTTCTCCTCCAAGAAGCTTCTTCAGTTCTTCCCCACCACCCAATCACAGCGGAAGGAGCTTCTTGGAGGAAAAGCAAAACATCTTCAAAGATAAAACCAGAAAGGGGGAAAAAAATAAAAAAACACCTTTCGGATGTAAGTCAGAACCCGTACTTGAAAACCAGTCTGCCTATTATTAAACCGGGCATTCTCCTACCTCAGACTGGTGAACTTTCAAAGCCGTGCAATCTTCTCATGAACCTCTGAAAACAAGCGGTACGTTAAAAGGCCTTCAGGGAGGGGTTCATGAAAACATGGAGCAGCTTCGGCGGTTTGTCCGCTTGAGGAAGGAGAATGGTTGTCCGCCATTTTTTAGTAACAGGCAGCCTGTTTGTAAATGTGACTTGCCCATAAGTTGGCTGTTCTTCGCCCATAATTACGGGACCGCCTGTTGCCACCATCAGCCTCCCGCTGGCCAGTGCGTTCCCACAGGGCGGGCCTCCTTGGGGTCCCATTGCCTGGACGTTGTCGTCTGGCAGCCCCGAGGGCTTGAGCCTTCTCTGTGGGGGCACCCTCCCTCTGGAACGAACTGCCCCTGGAGATCCGGACCATCACAGACCTGCGGACCTTCCGGCGTGCATTAAAGACCCACTTGTTTCAACAGGCCAGTCTGGCCTAGTATTAATTTTGGGGTTTTAATTGGTTTTTTTAAATTTTTATAATTTTATAATTGCTCACTATTTAATTTTATATTTTAAATTTGTTTCTAACTGTTGTTCGTCACTACCTTTTTTAGATGGTTGTACACCGCCCCGAGTCCCTCGGGAGAGTGGCGGTTTAGAAATTTAAATAATAAATAAAATAATAATGATTCTCGACTTTTGCCAACCATAAGCACACACCACCTCTTTATAGCTTCGTGCCAGCAAAAGCATTCTGAAACTATTTTCTTCATTTTCACAGTGTGGTCTGCTTCTTGGCCAGGGGCCTATCTGACTACCTGTCTGATATCCTACAAAATGCCCCAGAAATGAAAGCAGACCCATCCATGGTGGGAAGCCTCACTATGGTTCCTTAAAAGAGCAGGGTCTTTAGCTGGGCTTCCCTAAGCCAAAAGGAGCATCAAATCTTAAGAGCAATTGGCTACTCTTTGTGACCATGTAATGCTCTTACTGTATCATGCTTTCTTCACATACAGATGAGACTGTGATCAAAACCAACCGGGAAAGGAAGTCATTGTCCGTGGTGTAACTAAGTAGTCATCCGAAGTTAATAGGAAGAGGATCAAACTGATTTGAAACCTGGCCCAAATGCTGGCAGCAGCAAAGGATTAACATGACCGCACTACAGATATATTGCTACAGGTCATTTCCTGGTGCAAACCAGCCCCTGCTGTCCATGTAAAGGAATGTATAATCTCTCACTGCGAGATCATGTACTGATCTCAGTAACAAATTAATGCAATGTGATACTTTTTAATAACTTGGTATTTTTACAATATGTAACTGTTACAGGATATATTTGTGTGTGTGTGTGT
>JAEANM010024896.1:0-11056 GCA_017656035.1 Myanophis thanlyinensis | reverse complement strand
AGATATATATAGATATGTATATATACAGCATAGGTATATGTGTGTGTCTGTGTGTGTAAATGTATGTGTATGGGTACATATATATTGTATATGTATATAGGTACATATATGTTGTCTGATGCCCATTCTGATGTCTAAATTTCATTTTAAATGTGTGTCAGGGCACACATATTTGTATCCAAATATAAATAAACAATATAAGCCACTTTATTAAAATTATAATGTTATATATATTGAGACATTTGTTTGGCAGGCTGAGATAAAAAGGCAATCCTGGAACCAGCAAAATCTGGGGGCTGGGCAGTGGACGGATTGTATCTGTCCTTAGCGCAGAAGGGACTGCCACTCTTGTATTGGAGTTTTTAGTCACACCAGATGTTGTTTTAGGACCTCTTCAGTGCGCAATACCATAGTCTCTTGAGACTTAAGGATGCCAAGAAGAAGAATGCTATGTTGTTAATCAATATAAGTCAGATAAGATTTTATTTTCTATGCAGGATAATAACTTTTGTTCCATTATTTCAAATAGTTATAAGAAGGACACACAGACAAAATAACTGTGGATGACTTTCATTCAAAATTCCCAGACATGGGGAGGTGAATTCAGAGTAAGTGTCAAAGCAACACATTTTCAACAATTCTCTATTTGGAATAAATTCCTCAAACAGTACATATCAATTGAATATGTAATGATAAAGGCACATTTGTTATGCATGATCATGTGACAGTGTACAAAGACATGACTAATATATTCCTTTTTCCAGGTGAACTTAACACACCAATCCAAACAAAGGCCAGAAAATTTAACTTGCAGCCTAGGTTTTTAACCAACATATTAGAAGAGGACACATAGGCATACAGATTTACTACAAGGTACAAGTTATAGAAATGATTAATACAGAATAAAAAAAGAAAGTACAGAATAAAATATTAAATTCTTTTAAAATATTTATGTATTTGATAGCATCCATTAGAAGCCCAAGAGTAGTGTATAATTGGAGACTGGAATGAATGACGTGGTTTCTTAGCACAACTAAGTATCCTGAGATTATTAAAAAATTAAATCTGTGTGGCTTCACTGATAGGCCAGGTCTCCTAACCCCATGTACAAAGAAAACCAAAGTCTCATAGATCCTTACATTTAAATCAAAATAGCTACATACTGTATGTCAGACTCAGTGCTATGAATGTTGCCACAGATTAATCCAGTTTGCTGAAAGTGTGCGCAAGGCAGGCGTGGCAAGAAGTCCAGAATTGTTGACTTGTGCCCATAGGCTCAAGTCAACAATGCTTGGCTTCTTCTTGCCACGCCTTCCTTGCCCCACACTTTCAGCAAGCTGGATTGATTGCATGAGGAATCATCTGTAAACTGCAACAATTTAAAATTTTGGATTTTGCAACCAAGACATTGTAGTTCGTGTGGAGGGTCCCAATAGGAGCAATGAAGCAAGAAGGATAGAGAAGGAAGCAAGGGAGGGAAAAACTACTGTTGTGACCATTCCCACCCCCTCCTTCACTACTGTTCCTTAGTCATCCGTTGTTCCAGCAGGATCCTTATGTGCTTGGAGTAGAACCCTTGTGGCTATTGGCAGTTCCTCTGGTGATTGTACTGGTTGGCCATTTCCTCTCCTGCTTCTGGCTTGTTGAAGGAATAAGAGAGAAAACAGGCATCCTATACCTGGAGCGCAAAAACTGAGACAGCCACTAGATTCATCAAAGAAACACATTAAAAAAAAATTACTTTCCTGGCCCAGAAACGGTTTGATTAAGAGAGGAAAACTTTTAGGCAACCGAAGAATCAAGTGAAAGGAGGATTTCTGAATGGAAGGAAAATAGGATATCATATCATCTCTGAGACTGAAGGGGAAAGGGGAAAAATATATTTTGGAGCAATCAAGGTGTGGGACAACTCTTAAACTCTCATGAGGCTCACGCTGTACTAGCAGGAAGAAGTGCCAATGTGACTCTCTTCTTCTTTTTCTCCTAACCTCCCTGAAATTTAGCCTGGGGAGGGGGGACTTGGCCCCTAATCCTGGGAGGCTGCCTATGAGGGTTTGCCTTTGGGCCCAAAGAGCTCCCTTTATACCTGTGATCAATCCTCAGAGCAAAAGCCTGCAGTTTCATAGGAGCAAGCACAAGGAAATGATAGCAAGAAGATAACTAAGGCATCCAGCTTTAGGCAGGGTTACAGAGTAGTAGTAGTCTCCAAATTTGTAGTAGGATTAGCTGAAGCTTGAGAAGGTATTGGTTCTTAAGGAGAAGTAAATTTAAGTAAAGAAACCTATCAAATAATACACTTTTCTAAGGCCAGTTGTTTCCAATACTCTATGTCAAGGGTGTTAAACTGGCAGCCCGCAGGCCTGATGCGTCATGTGCAGGCCACACCCACCCCAGTTCTATGAATGGGAAAAATGTCGCAAAAGTCACGTGACGACAATATAACGCCGTGAGTTTACCGATGCTCTATGTGAAGGAAAGACCTCTAGCAGAAATGGGCAATTAATAAAAAGAAGCAGGAATCTTTCTGCAGATCTCTTTAGTGTCATCTAGCTTTGCTATGGCTATACATGAAAAGGGGACAGAAAAATTGACTGTTGGGCTCAAGTCACTTTCTGATCCTTAGACATTTCCAATAGCGATGGAATTAAGGCCTACCAGAATAATAAACATCAACAGAAAACCATTTAGAGTTTAGATTTAGAAAAAAACATTTATGTTGTTTGGAAATAGGCTGAGAAACTGAGGAAATGCATGCTTCTAGCAGCATGATGGCAGAGGGAATTTAATGCAGAATTAGCAGCTTTATTGTCATTAAAAGGGAATACTCCAGCATTTCTGCAAGTAAAACACCATACATCTTCCAGTGTTTTGCAGCTGAACCAAAATAGTGCCACTTCTGTCTGTCTAGCTCAATACTGAAAGTACATTCAGTGGGTGCTCTCTTTTTGTTGGCCAGTAACACAGAATACTCTGCAGGTACCGGAAAAGCTCCTTTCGGAAAGCAGACTGGGTACAAGCATACAGATACATATTGATAGCAGTGTTAGTCATTTCCAGCATGGTACCAATATCTGTTATGATGTTAATGGTCTTCGAATAATCTTGCCTATCTATGTCATAGTAGGAGGTTTTAATGATGATTTGAGTCACAAACCTGGTGGTGCAGAGACAGGCAAATGCCATTGAAACCGTAACCAAAAGGATGATAGATTTCTTCCAGCTACGAAAATGGGCTGCAGGGGTGGTTCTATGCAAGACTGCCCAAGCGACGCTGTGTACTTTGTTACTGTGGATTATCTGCCTTAGAATGAGGCTGTTTAAGGTGAAGATAATGATGTATGGAATAATGTAGATCACAGAAGTCTGGAACCAGACAAGTCCTTTCACATATGCACTGGGGAGTTCAGGGTTATATTTGCAGATGGCATGTCCTGTACCATTCTCCATTTCTGAATAGTTAGACCAGTAGTGGGGGATGGCTACAGTATAACAGCAAACATGAATCACAACAATAACACGGAGTGTTTTTCTGGGAGAAGAGATTTTCATCCTGAGCTTGATGTTGTTGATTGCAATGAAACGCTCAATGGTGAAAGAAACCATCAGCCAGACAGAAGTGTTAACTGCACCATAGTTGAACACATCCCGCAAGGTGCACCAAGGATCTCTGTACCAGAATGGACTTGGCCAAAAGCATTCTACAATTATCTCAATGCCAACCACAAGAATAAGGACCACTGTGTCAGCCAATGACATAGCCATGAGGAGGTAGCGACTGGAGGTGGAAATAAAACAGGTTTTTTGACTGAAGATCACTAATGTCATAATGTTTGCTGCAAAATAAAATAAGAACATGCAAAAGTGTTTATTCTCCAAGCATCTACTCAGGTTCAGGTCCAGCATGCCATATTCCTCCCCCATGTGGAAGTTGTGCTACTAAAATTCCCTTGTTTCTTATTCGTTGGGCATATTCCTATGGCATCAGCTCGCTCAGTTATCAAAGGCCTTCTCACAATAAAGATTAGTGCAAATGAGTTAAACTACTACTGTGCTGTTCTCAAAATCTTCCAGAACAAAATGCCAAAAATCCTTCCTCTTTTCACCATATTCTTAACAAAAAGCTAATTTCTGATACCTGCTTGCATTGTGTGGCAAGAAAATAATTAACCATGGACTTTTTTGCCAGCACACACAAGATCACACAATCCCAATTACAATAAAAAAAGATCAAAACAGAATTTTCAAGTGCTCAGTGATTCCTTGCAAAAGCTCGGTATCATCAGCTGGAAATTTTGTTACTGATTTTAGTAAGGATCGGAGATATGCAAGCATTCAACTCTTCCACTCCTTTTCTTTTTAAAAGATACTCGTGACATTATCATTCAGACATATTTGAGGTAATTTTAGAATGCAGTTTACATAATTAAACTGAAAATAGTCAGTGAACATACAGATTGAATTCCAATCAAGATACATTGCAATTTATAGGTTACTATTCTGGCTGTTGAGTAGCCAAAAATAATGAATTTCTTTCACAGGAGCTTTCTGTTCTTTCCTGCCACTCAGTTATTCCTGTTCTCTTTTCTTCCCTAGATCATGTGTCCCAACTCATTGCTGGCTCTTGCCCTTCCAACATTGATTGTGCATTAATCTGCACTCTGTTGGTATTACATTGAACATCACTTCCAATTTTGCAGCCTTCAGCTCCTGTTGTTTCCCCTACTTACATGGAATGCCAATTATGGCTAGAAGAGGGTAGAATACTTTCTTCAGTGTTGTAATCCAGTAACTTGGTTTCATTCTAAAATCCAGTCCCCTTTTACAAATGTTGACAGCACCAAACCTGTCTTCTGTTATGAGAGGATATTTCTCTGATTATCTTCCATCTACTATGCTTAAATAAACACTGAATTTATTATAGCATCTATAAGCCACTGGTAAATTATTATCTAGGTGCAGATGAGATTATGCTGTAAGAAAATTACCTGTGAACATAAACCTAAGAATGGAAAGGCACACTAGCATTGTTTAATTTTAATTACCTGAATTGCATCTAATGATAGTAGTTCCTTATTGAATAAAAGATATCCCCCCCAAGTTTATTAATTTAAGAAGAATCCATTCACTTAAAATATGAAGAAATAATATATAAAATACTGTATGAACATGCAGAGATACAGCCCTATACTAGTATTTCTATAAAGTTTGATAAAGAAGAGCCAATTTGGTGTAGTGGAAGATTAGGAACCCTGAAACCATGAGTTCTAGTCTTGCCTTCTGCAAGAAGTCAGATGGATAACTTTGGGCTAGTCACTCTTTCTCAATCCTAGTAAGATGATAGTAGCAAGCCATTATTGAAAAACTGGATAGGTTTCTTCATTAAATCACCAGGAATCAAGACTGATTTGAAACCACCAAAAACAAAAGCTAACATATACTTGGGATACATATTCAACATGAATGTGTGCAGAACTCAGAGAAAACTTCACCTTCTATTCAATGTGGATATTAAAATAATTTAACGGAAGTCTATTGTATGCTACTGCCTGACTGCATAGCCTTACTTTACACTTGGCTACTATATTAAAGGTAACACAATGTAAGATCTATAAATGAATGTAAGTGGAGAACAACAGTAATATTCATGGGATAATGGTTAATAGGACAAAGTGATAAATATTAAATGTGGAACTTGCTTATGAAAGAGAAAACTATATCATTAGTCACATTGCTGATTTCAAAATTAGCTTGACAGCCAAATAAAACTGCCTAATTTTAGAAGTTCTTGCAAGATATTAAAGATCCTGTGAATTCTTATGATGACATCTGTTCTCCTAGACCTAGAGGGGTGCTTAGATCTGGCTCATGGAGTTGCTCTGGAAAGAGTGAAGGTACGGCCTGTGGTGCTTCTGCCAGTGAAAACAGAGTTCAGGAGGCCCGTGTGCGGCCCTCGCGAGCTCCATTTCCGGCCACGATGGCCTCCTGCAACCCTCTTGCCAGCAAAATTAGAGCTCAGGAGGTTCCTTTTACATTGGCAGAGGGTTGCAGGAGGCCATCATGGTCAAAAACAGAGTTCATGAGGGTCGCACGCTGCCCCCAGAACTCCATTTTTGCTGGCAGAGGGCTGCAGGAGGCCATTGCAGCTGAAAAAAGAGCTTGGGAGCTCATTTTCTTTGCCATAATGCCCCCCCCCCAAGAGTGATGTCAAGCTTGCCACACCCACCCTGGCCACACCCACCCCGGCTGCTCAAGATCAAACACAACCCTGATGCAGCCCTTAAAGAAATAAAGTTTGACACCCCTCTTCAAGAAGATGCTGATGCACTGTTGGGTAAATCAACAGTTTTGCTTCTAATAGTAATAATTCTGCATAACTACTTCCATGTTATTAAATGATGTATTTTTTAGATCACTTCAATCTCTTAGACACAAAATCTGTCTTTAATACTCCAAAGAAGATTAAAGAATAATAGATACGCTGACTGTTGACACAGTAAAGGAGATTATATGTAGCTCAGGATTGAAATGAGGGGGTCTTTGGTGCTCTCTGAGCTTGGTTGTTTTCTTGCCGACATTTCATTACACAAAATAGGTAACCATCATCAGTGGATAGTGATGTTACCTAGAACAGATTAGAAAAAAATCTAGATTAGATATAAACAAAATACCTGGGGAGGGAGGGGGAACCAACCAAGCTCAAAGAGCACGAAGGACCCCTCACTACTTGAATTAATTTGGACTGTATATAGTAGCCTCTTATGATTTGTGGTTTGAAGTTTCAAAGCTCATGTAACTGGGCTTTATTTAATAATTTCTGATTAAGCAAAATATGATTTACCAGAGTCTATGTATCAGGATGTTCTGAATGAGTCTAAAAAAGAAATACATTGGTGGTACTATATAATCGAAAAAATTATCTGTGAAAAAAATGGCTGAAAATTCAAAATAAATTTGGAATATATATGAATATATACTGATTAAAAAAAAACCTAACAAAACTTCAGGCAGAAAATTCACTGGTATTAATGGCTGAAATTAGACAAATTTGTAGCTCAACTGAGAGAAATATTGAATATAAAAAAAGCTTTAAAAGAATATGTAACTGCAACCTATGTGAAATATTATAAGCCATTTTATACCTCAATTATTACATAGTATATATATTGTATTAAAACTGACAAGTCAATCTTAAGTGATTTTTAGAGCATAAAGGTAGATTGTACAAGAACTGTGTACAAGTGGAAAAAAGCTATTAAGTTAGGAATGGCAGGGTAACCACATATTCATATCTCCTTTTATAACTTGATCATATGATCTTAGTTTGTTTACCTCCTTTCTTCCTGTAATCAACTATCCCTTACCCAGTTACCTTTACCTATGCTTGAAGCCATAGCCATGAATTGTCATGGCTTCAAGAATAGGTAAGAGGTAACTGGGTAAGGGATAGTCTTCCTGGCCATGAAGACATAAATTGTTTCATTTCACAACTAGCAAGTAGGCCTTTCTGTTTCTAGAGCAGGGGTAGGGAACCTATGTCTTGGGAGCCAGGTGTGGTTCTTTTGAGCATTTCA
Organism: Myanophis thanlyinensis; assembly: GCA_017656035.1. Taxonomy (NCBI): domain Eukaryota; kingdom Metazoa; phylum Chordata; class Lepidosauria; order Squamata; family Homalopsidae; genus Myanophis; species Myanophis thanlyinensis. The sequence continues at coordinate 3,485 of JAEANM010024896.1, read as the reverse complement.
TCTGGATTGCAGAAAAAAGCTTGCCCCCACCATTCCCCTCATCAAATGGAATTTGAGGGGAATGGAAAAAAAAGGAGACCTTTTGCGACGCTTTTAGGACAGCCGCTCTTTTCCCTCCTCGTGCGGCCAGAAGAGTGCTGCTTGGGGTGGTGGTGTGGTGGGAGGGCGGTTGAGAGGGCAGAAGCAGAAGCACGCGAGAGGGAGGGGGAGGGGAGCAAAACAAAAAAGAGGCGGCAGCAGAGGGGGCGCTGTGATGCGATGGAGGGACGGTGAGTGGCTCCTTGGTGCGCCTTCACACATTCACTCACAGGGACCTATGGGGGGTGGGGCTGCCGCTCAGGGAGGGGGCCTCAGAGACCCCTCTGCCCTCCTGAGCTGGAGCCTCGGCTCTCAGGAGAGACCCAGGCCCGTCTGAGGAGGGAAGGCAGCTGCCAAGGCAGCGGGGTTGCTTTCCTCCGCAGAAGTGGCGGTGGAGCTTGCTCTGGGGAGGACGCCGCCCTTCCCTGCCTCCCCACCCACCTCCCTTGCAGCTCCAGCTGTGGCAAGAGAGAGAGGGGGTGGGGGGAGGCCTCGGGCTGGGTAAAATAGGGGCTCCCTAGGCGGGTCCCCCAACTATCAGGGGCAGTTATATTATATGGCTCTTACTGAAATAAATTTCCAAATATTTTGCTTTCATGGCTGAGTCAAAAAGGTTCCCGACCCCTGCCTTAGGCACAAAACTATTTAGGCCAGTCACTCTCTCTCAGTCCAACCCACTTCATAGAGTTTATCTTTTTATGAAATTTATTTGTTGCCCATTTTGTATCCAACGACACAATTGTGGGGAAAACAAGAGGCTGGGATATTAGGTATGTTCGATAGCTTGTTATATATAAAAAAGACAGGATAAAAATATACTAAATATTAAACATTAATCTTTATTAATCTATTTTAAACATGAAAAGTCTAATTTATCGCAGTATACTTGTACAATTCATACTTAAGGGAATAAGCACCACTGTTTTTCCTATATAGGTAGTCCTTGCTTAAGTGACAACTGGGACTAATAACTTGGTCATTAAGCAAAGCAGTTGGTAAATGAAATAGGACTGTGTTTTTCTTGTAAAACTTTTCTTTGCTTTACAGACCTACAAATGGATTAGTCATAAAGTTATTATTATTGTAACTGCACTCTCTAAACTAGGCAGTTGCTAAATAAGGACTACCTATATTCTGTGAAGATGTAATCAGTAAGTCAACAATCGGAAAGTTCTTTGCCATAAATATATAATTGATGATGACAGTCTTTAGAACTAGTAAAATAAATACTTTTATAGGAGTGGATCATTGGAAATACTTTTGCATGTGGAAGTGAAATGGCTATCTACCTATTATGTGAATTGTGAATGTTACTCTAGCTATAAAGGAGGGATGTGTAATTACTGTCCCGTATTGGACCAATTAGTTTCCAGAATCTTCACACTGGAATGGAACAGGCTGATGTGAGCATTGGGGCTTGGTCACATCCATATCATCATGGCAACCGAGCTTCCAGTTCTAGACAATCTACTTCAAAAACTCATAACCGTCTGATGTTTATATAGGCCCATTTGTGGTGAAATTGAACATTCCAGAGTTGGATCACTTTAAAATGGGCCAGTTTACACAGAACAAGAGTTTGAAGGAATTTTGGAAGTCTTCTAGTCCAATTCTCTGCTCAGGCATGAAACCTATACCAGTTTAGACAAATGATTGTCCAATCTCTTCCTTAAAATCTCCGGTGTTGAGTACCCACAACTTCTGGAGGCAAATTGTCCCACTGATTAGTTGTTCTATCAGGAAATTTCTTAGTTCTAGGTTCTCTTCTTGACCAGTTTCCATCCATTGCTTCCTGTTCTCCTTTCAGGTGCTTTGGAAAACAGGTTGACTACCTCTTCTTTGTGGCAGCCCCTTAGATATTGCAACACTACCATGTCACCTCTAGTCCTTCTTTTCATTAAACTAGACATACCCAATTCATGTTTTAGCCTAATAATCTTTGTCGCTCTTCTCCGTACGCTTCAACAGTTTCAGCATCATCTTTATATCACAACAACCAAAACTAGATGCTATATTCCAAGGCATTAGAAAGTGATGTTAACACTTCACATAATCTATAGAATCAAGATGTGAAATGTGTTGGCTTTTTTTTGGCAGCTACAGTAGACTGCTGGCTCATATTTAAGTGATTGTCCACTGGGACTCCAAGTTCCCTCTTGCAGTTAATATTGAATGAGATACCACCTATACTATACTTGTACATTTGGTTTTTCTTGCTTAAATGTTGAACCTTATTTTTTTCACCACTGAATATCATTTTGTTAGCTAGAGCCCAGTGTTCAAGTCTGTCAAAATCCTTTTGTATGTTAAGCCTATCTTTTGGAGTGTTGGCTATTCCTGCCAGCTTGGTATCATCTGCAAAGTTCCCCATCTCATGTAAATCATTATTGAAGATATTGAAGAGCACTGAGCCTAAGACAACCTTCAGGTATCCCACTGCATGCCTCCCTCCATGTAGATGCAGTTTCATTAACAACTACATGATGAGTGCAGTTGGGCAGCCGGTTATGAAACCAACTGGTAGTGATGCTGTCTTATCCACATTTTTCTATCTTATCAAGAAATAGGTTCTGGTCTACTTTATCAAATACTGAATGACGTCCAAGTAAATTATATCCACGGTATTTCTCTGGTCTACTAATTTTGTCACTTTGTCAAAGAATGCAGTAACTTGTCAGGCATGTTTGTTTTTGATAAACCCATGTTGGTTTTTGGTTACACATTTCTGCTGTGCTTTGTTATCAGAAAGCAAAAGGACAAATTTAATTAGCACCAAATATTTTCAGATGAATTATTTTTCATATAATAAAATACTTTACAGAAGTTCTTTCTAATCTTATTAGCACAAATTATTTCCAAGAGGTGATTAAACATATACACAGACTGGCTTATCAAATTTTGTTGTTTATGGAAATAGCACAGAATACAATTTATGATGTAAACTTGGGAGTCTTCAGACGTGTGAAGGAGGAAACTGTGGATGCCACCAATCAAACAAATGCACACTGTGCACAGGGTCCATTACAACCTGCATCCCATGGTCAAATCTGGATTTCTTGCCACTCCATACTGGAGAATCATGGAATACTAATTTCACTCTGTGGTGCCGCATGTCAGTGCTTACATTTATTGTGAACTGCAAAAGAAAAAAAATAGGAAGCTATTCAATAACTTGGATCACACAGGCTTCCTTAACTCCAAAGTCAAATGGCATTTTATTCAATGTTTTAAACTGATTTTGTCTATAAATATTTTAAAAATGAATTGTATCTTTGAGCAAGTCCTTCTAGGCAATATTTGCTTTTTCTGAAACTTTATACAGCAGTCTGTAATAAAATAACATGTGGCAGCCATTCCTTATTGGACTATTCAATATAGTTTTCAAAATTTTATTTTTCTTATCTGTG
>JAEANM010024895.1:0-11056 GCA_017656035.1 Myanophis thanlyinensis | reverse complement strand
CACACCCAACCTTGCATAAGGGAAGGCAAGAGGCTCACTCACCCTCTCGTGAAAGATGGCCTCTAGGTTTATGTGTCTCCCACTGCCACCATTGGCTTCCACACTACATGATCCGATTCAGACAATCAAGCCACACTCTGCTCCGTGACCCACTGCAGCCAATCGCCAAGGCTACCTCTGTTCCACCGAGCTCCCTTTGACCTGACCTGCCTGGATGAGCGCAAGTGCAAGCGCAGAAACACATACGCACACACCCCTAAGGGTGTCTTACCCCCACAGTATTTATTTCCAGAGAGTAAATCATCTGTGTACCAATTTTGATTGAAATTGGTTGAGCTGTTTCAGAGTTAGGCTGGAACATACACACACACATCCATTTTTATAGAGAGAGAGAAGATAAAGATAGATAAAGAGAAGTTTCTTGTATATAATGAAATCCTGCTGAATCAGTTACTTGTGGGTGTTTCTGAATATGATTGCTGCTGCGAACTCTAACATCTGTCAGATTAAGTTGCTTGACTTCTCTTGGAGTTAGGTGCCAACTGGACAGATTCTTTGGAAGTAATTAGGACACAGTTGAGCCAGTTAATGCAAAGAATTGAACAGAATCCTTGCGGCTGTAAGCTCTACCACCTATATTTTGGACCTGTGCCTTTTCCTTGTTTGGTCTAGTGGTTAAGGCAGCAGGCTAGAAACCAGGAACTAGTCAGCCATGAAAGTGGATGCCAACTTTGGGCCAGTTGCTTTCACTCAGTCCAACTCACCTTACAGAGTTGTTGGAGGGAAAATAGGATGAGGAAAGAAATACTATGTCTCACAAATGAAGGCAAATGTATGTGTTCAAGGATAATGTTTCAGGATCCAATCTGGGTTGGTCACTGTGGACTGGAGGTTTAGCCTTCCGAGCTTTTAGGCTTGTGCTTGAGCCCATCCTCAAGGAACTTGTCTTTCACCAGAATGTGTCACACCAGAACATCTGTAGTGAGAGAGAAATTCCCTGAGGATGGGCTCTAGCACAAGTTCAAAAGGTCGGAACCTCTGGTCCCCAGTGACCAACCCAAGTTGGATTCATCAATATTATGTATGTTTGCCACTTTGAGTTACCTATAAAATAAAGGTATGATTTTAAAAAACTAATAAAAAATAAAAATAAGACCTCTTGAGAGATGGCTCACAGCTGGGTCCAAAGTTCTTGCTTTGTTAGTTAGCTGGGAATTGTATCTTTTTTTCATGGCTCAGGCCTACTTCTTTTGACCAGTTCAGGTGACATCTTTTCTTTGTTTTCTTAATGACTTCATTTCTTCTACTTCCCTGAAGGAATATTTTAGATAAGATTCCTGGCTTTTGTCTTCTCTGCTTTTGCACCTGTTTTATCTTTAGTTATGGCAGCTTCAGCCTAATCTCACAGGTACAGTATCAATATGCTGCGGATACCTAATTATACATCTGCTGGCTAAGTGATACTATTCTGCTTTTGGCCCCGTACCTGCCAGCAACTAGGGTTTGGATGGGGAAGAAACAGTTTCAACATCCTAGCAAGCGGCTCTGGATTGTTGGGACTCCTGAGTCCAGGCATATGTCATTTTGATTGTTGCCAGGCTGATATTCCACCAGACGCAGTTTGCACACAGTTTGGGGCTACTCACGGGCTTGAAGATTCTGCTTGAAGGACAAGTGGTAGTCATGGCAACGGGGGCCTTTAAACAGATCCACCCCATGCAAAACAATTGTACTTATTCCTGGATTGGGATACTTTGCTCAGTCTCTCAAACCCTGGTCATTTCCCAGATGAATTACTGCAATGGCTCTAAATGGGACTGCCCTTGAAGATTATCTGGAAACTACAACTGGTCCAGAATGTGGTGGTATTTGCAGTTCTAGATACCTCACATTTTGCTCATATTTCATCACTATTGCATGAGGTACAAAGGCTCCAGTTTCTTTCCAGATGGTGATTGTCACCTTTAAAGCCCTAAATGGCATGGGCTTTGGCTACTTATGGATCTCTTCTCTTGAGGGTATCTGCCCATACTTCTATGTAACATAGAGTGGGTAGACACTAGGTCTCTTCTCTTAACCATTGTCATCTAGGGACCTAAGCAGCACACCTTTTAAAATGAATTAAAACGATGTACTGTTGGTTTAATCCAACTTTAGTAGCAATCAGATTGTATCCCAATATCTTACTTCAAGCCACCATTAATTCTATCCAAAACATGTTCCATCATGATAAAAAAGCCATTTTTTCCAATGAGAACATTTATATGTTTACAAACGTTCTATTATGCTGATTATTTAAAATGAATTTTATAGAATTAGTGTTTCAGTTACTCACCTTGTTTCCTGTTGGATGAGGTCCTGACTTTTGACTTGGACAAGTAGGAGCAGTATCAGGCCTGCTTTTGTTATGGTTACATTGGTGCAGCAATTGTTGGCTGAGGTTGTAAATCATTCATGAAGAAATGGCTGTAGACTTTCTAGTCCTGCCTGTGGAACTCACTCCTACCTCCAGAAGCAACCATTTCATTTACTGTTGCTACAGCCAATTCTTAATTGATCATTGCTAATGTCTGAATAATATTCGAATTGAAATCACCTGACAATGATCTTGCTTTAGCTTCCTGTGAATTGTCTTCCTTAGGTTACAGTATAAAGAGCTTTTAGATAAGTGTAGTTAGGTTAGGAGGTTAGAACTCAGGTTGAACTCTGTTTGCTATGAGGTTCTTCACTGGGTGAGTTTGAGCTATTATTTATTTTTTTTGTAGCCTAATCCTACAAGATACAGATGACATATTAAGTTTAAAACTGATGCCCAAATTTAATTTACACACAGCCAATCTTATTATTACTGTCTTAGAAATGTGATTCTAGAAATGAATTGCTAGAAAACATAATTCAAAATTATCTGAGGGGTGGTTGGTGCTCTCTGAGCTTGCTTGTTTTCTTGCAGACATTTTATTACCCAAACTAGATAACATCATCACTGCTAGTAAGGAGGGCGGTTTGCTGTCTGTTTATATTCTAGTGGCTTTCCCTGTCAGTGTTCAAATTTATCACTTACTAAAACATGTTTTCTTGGAATGTATTATGATAATTATATTAACTTCTCACCAATCTGTAGGATTTTAAGTATAATTGTTATAGAATTTGGCTATAAAAATAATTACCCTGGGTGATACAGTAGAGATTTCGCAGATGGTGGCTTGCCAGGGTTGGAAAATAACCAGGTTCAGGAGTGGGATGGGAGACAGCTAGTCTGAATTGTGTTGGAATTTTATTCCTTAACTAGTTTGTCATGAAGTGGGATCATAGAAACAACAGGCACGAAATGATGACATGATGAATGATGACAGCAGTCCATTAAGTGGGGGACTGCAAACCCTATCCATTCAAACACACATTATATGCCTTACAATCAGCCCTCCCTTTCTTGTATCAGCATCTTTTTGTATCACTCCCTTCCATGTTAGGGCCTCTTAACTTTTCTGAGAATACTTTTATCTAAAGTGAAGTTATTCTTGGAATGCATGCCTTATCTCATTTCCTTGGGTAAGCTATCTTCAAGGCTTGTGAAAAGTAAGAAGGCCAACAATATCTTAGAAAACAAAGTGAGGCTTGGTTTCAGAATCTGAATAAAAGTGTAATTGTCAGCTGACACCTTAATGCTTGCTTGTGCTTTGCTACTATATTATAACAGACTGCCATGAACTGTGGGGATTGGTGAAGCAAGGTGGGTGTCAAGGTTTCAAGTAACATCTTCACAATAATTAAAACTCCATGGCAGGAATATTCCTCAAAGTTTAATTTTATTGAACACATCATATTGGCACATCTGGGGAAAACCCGACTCTGAATTCCTGCATTTTCCCCCACCCAAATTAAAACTACAGTTTCTTTCTCCAAGTTATCACATGCCATAGCCTGGTCCAATCCAGCCATGATTGCTCGACTGGATCATTCCCCATCCCAGCCTCCACAGGTGCTGGCTGAACATCTTTGGTTCTCACAATAAAGAATGTTGTTTTGATATCACCCCAAGCAACTATTTCCCTCCCCCTGCTGAGTCTAGTGTGGCAAACCCAAAAGAAAAGAAAGTGAGAGGAAAGAGAAAGTGTCAAGAAATAGAAAGAAAAAAACTGCAAAATGACTATTTTGGGGTTGACAGAGGGAAGCGAAAGTGAATGCTGTATTTCTTGGAGATTCTGCTTCAAGATCACCTGGCATACCAGCTGCCTACCAATCTGCTTGGACAGACCTGCTTGAACCCCACTGCACAGGGGTGGGCAATGGGAGGTAGTTAAGGGAAGGAAAAATTGAACTTGGAGATTTTGGCACCCAATTGATTCTCAGTTCTGGCTATGCACTACTGCAGTGTAATAACACTATACCTTTCCCCAGAAATAGAGCCAAGGATCATTTGTATTTAGAGATTTAAGTTGTGTGGCAGGTGTGACAGTAATCCTCTAATAAAATATCCTAATACTAAAAAAATCCTTAATTGGCAGATCAACAGAATTTCAGAAGAAGGAAATGGAAAACTTACTTCTCTACTGTTGTCAAAATATCTGCATGAACTTGTCTGTGAAATTGGCAAAAAATAAGATCATTGCAAAGGATATATTTTCATGACTTCTCTGAAGAATTTATAGTTGCATGAATCAAAGGAATACTGTATTTCAGGTTTTTTTTTAATGTATATATTATTCATTAATTGTAGTCCTGTAGTCAAATTAATTGTAACCTGTCAAATAATTTCAAAGCAACAATTTCAGAAAGAAATGTTTATGTATTTAACTTCATAGATCATAAAATAACTGGTTCAACTGTACCAACTCTCACTGAATCTCAACTTGAAGAAATGGGAATTTGGTAAGCAACTTTTTTATCTATCCAAATTGAAGAAATTATAAGAATGTTATGTCTTTCGCACCTGCATAACACTTTGGTTGTTATTGGTTGCCTAAATAATATACATAGTTGAGTGACTTTCTTTTTCAGATGTTTTTTAAGAATATTTTTTATATTGCTTTGGTACACAAAAAAATAGAAGATATAAAAAAGCAAAAATACAAGAAAAAATAAACATAATACATGCTAAACATTTAACAACCTCTGTTTTTAAACTTTGCTTATACCCTGTCCCCATAAAATATACATTTATTTGTCTTCCCATTGTGTTGATAGAGAGCTAATTCAAAAATCATTTATCCAAAATGACAAATCTGGAGTATCTCTGTATACATTGTGAAAAGTTTCTCTGGTACATGCTGTCCTAATTTCATGGATAGTACAAACTCAGACAGTACACTAACATCTGTTTTTTGAACAAAGATGTTTTTATTATAACAAAGATATACAATAAGTAACTTTCATCAGTGAATGACGAAATAAAGTTTATCATTGATGATATAGCATTGTGTGGCCTTTTATTGCTAGTAATGCCTTTATCTTTTATTTCATTTTGTCCTTTTAATGCTATTTATATTCTTCCTGTGTTCCTCTCTGTATTTTCTAATTTTACATCCCATTCCTATTCCCTGCATCCTGATGTTTGTTTCTCTTGACCCCTGTAACCTTATTTCTTTTAACTGTCTTTTTTATAAGAACTGTTGCCCAACCAAAGTTGTGTACGCCTTTTCAGCCTCTCTAGGTCTCTTAGAGACTTGCTCTGAGAGACTTGCCTATTTCCCTTAATGAACCAGCACCAAGTCACACTTTTTGACTTCTGCCAAAAGATTCTTGCTTTTGTCATTATGTCATTAACCATACATCCTTGAATCAACACTGCCACGAAGTACCTAACAATGGATACTACTTTGCTTGCAGGATATAAACAAGAATATAGTATGCATTCCATTTTATAGCTGCACTGTGCAGAACATTGCTCAGGGAAAAAGAAAAATGAAATACGTACAGTATATGTTCTTATTAATAAAATTAATGTGGAAATGTAAATTTAACTTTTCTTTAGAATAGGAATAAATGTATTTTTCTTTGTGACGTTATCCTTTAAAAACAAGTGATTTATCACCATCTCTTTCTGCTAGAAGATACTTGCTAAAAACTTCTGTAAAAATTCATGTCTTAGTAGCAGTTAATTTAGCTTCCATATTAACTTCATTACTAAATAAAATATTGAATTGTTGTTTAAGTCATATATTTCATTTTCAGTGTTGTAGGAGTCAAAAACAAGTTGCTAATTTGTCTGCGCAAACTGGCACAAAGTCAAAGTTACACTGAAGTAACAAAGGTGAACAAACACTTTCTTATTTATTATGCATGTTGAAAAAGGAATGTACCAAACAAAATTAGTCTTGCTGTAATAATATAATATTATTACTAGCAGTAATAATTATTAGTAGTCCAAAATTCTAAATAGCCCTGGAATTGGATCTCCCGGCTATAAAATGCTTGTTAAAATATAACATAAGTCTTTAGAATTGACATTGTATAAGTGGTAGAGAATAGACATGCTTTCATTTTCATATGTTTGTATAGATGTCATTTTACAGTTGTTAAACCACCTAGTCTGTTTTCTCTCCTCCATTAATTTTCAAATCATTTTTATATAATTCTAAAGAACATTAGTGTTTATAAAATTCAATGAATTGTGAAACAAAATTAATATTTGAAATAACAGTTGTTTAAAAGGAAGTCACAATAACAGAAGGCTATATCATATGAACCACAGGACCATGGTGGTTAGGACTCTGGTTTGACGATTAGTCTGAGACCTGAATGTTGTTGTGTCATTTCCCCTCCAGCCGACCTAATAATTTGAAAGTAAGCAATCATGAATAGATAGGTATCACTTCGGTGGGCACATTAATGGGGACATGAAAGGGATCCAATTGGATGTCCCCTAGGCAATGGTGATTTTACCAGCTAATCCTTTCAACCAGGAAGTACTTTGGTGCTTCCGACATAAACAGGATGGGTATCAGGGTTCCACACAACATCACCAATGCAATCAGAATTCCAGAGAAGCAAAGGCCTAAGAATAAGATTTTATTGAAGACATTGTCCTGGTACGTTCTGTTGAAATCCTGAATCTAAAGCTTCTGGGATTTCTTCCCCCAAGTAAAACTTAAAGTTCCACCCCATTAATTATCACATGTTAATTACTGTCCAACTATTTAAAAAAGGAGTCCAACGACTTCCGAAGACACTTCCAATCCCAGGTGCGAAGTGCCAAAAAAGATTCTCATGAGAACTAAACTTGAAAGGAATGAAAACAAGATAAATTGCCGCTTCTACCTCCCCCTCCACCCTCTCAGCGACCTTGCAATAGAAAATATGTAAATGTGTCAAGATCTACATGGCCTAAATTTTACTATATAAAATGGCCTGCATAATATAATGGAACACCCCCCTATACATAAATGTCCTTTTGGATCTTGACAGGGGGATCTTATGAATCAATGTTGTATTTTGAATTACACCTCTACAATATTTAGCTCTCCAGAGAACACTACAGTGCTGGGAAGGGTAGAAGAAGAAAGGAAGATGACCAGTGGCAAGAGTTTGTCAGAGTTTGCAGCAGTAATCACATTCAGAAGCACACACAAGTAACTGATTCAACAGGCTTCATTTAAATAAAATAAATGTCTCTTTATATATAATATAACACATGAAGTAAGTATACAATACCCAAAGGCAGGTTTTTCTAATGTGGTAGCAAATATAAGCAAAACACAAGCAGAGGAGAGAACAGTTTCTGTTTCAGTTCAGAGCTCAGCACAGACTGCTTAGATTTTTGTTTCTTGAGCTGCAGAGCTAAGCCACGCCCAGGCTCCTTTCTGTTTCCAGCAAATACTATTTCAGTTTCCAAACAGTCCCCATTGGCTAACCTTGTTGCCATGACTCTTCATTGGCTGACCTTGTTACTGTCTCATTTCAGTCTATGAACCAAATACACTGATATTTATTATATCGTGCCTTGGAAAAAATATATGGTCACTAAAAGTCAACATTGACTTGATAGCATATAATAAATCAATTGTTATGATAAACAAAGCAAAAAAATCCTAAATAACCAGAACAAAGTTAAGCAGAAAATCAGATATGTAATCAATATGTAACTTTGAACACAGGAAGATTATTGCAGGAAAATAAGCACTTTTTACCTGCAGTTCTGAAACTGGACTTGTGTTAAAGTATCAATTTGTCCTCAGAATTGAGTTCTGATTTAAGCTTTCCAGTAGCATCCCAACTATGTGCTGTGACCTCTAACACAAGAAAGGGGGAGCAACAGATTTTTGAGTAGAACCAGAAGTGAGTTCTTACCAGGATATGAATGGGGACAAACATTAACTTCCTAAGTATGACCATATTATTTTGAGAATTACTTAAATTCTATGAGGAAATGAAAGTTTAGATTAGTGATTTAAATCATTAGTTTAATGATAAAACTGAAAATCTGGAAAGTTAAAATTCTGTGCTTTGAAAAAAAGGGGGGGTGCATCTCTTCTATAAAAATTTTCATAATTGTTAAGGAAAGTCCCCCGTTAGGAGAATGAGTGTGAAACGAAACATAATGAGAGTGGTGTGGTAGAATATACAAACCAGCATACACAGACACTGAATTGTAAAAAGTAGGTTTTACTTCCATGGAAATAGAGATATGCAAAGTCCATCAATCAATCCGAATTCATACACAGTTAAGTCAGTCAGTCAATAATCAATGGTTCAGTTCAGGGATAATCCAAAATCATAGTCCAGTATCAAATAAATAGTACACAAAGCTTGCAAACAGTAGCAAAAACTCACTATAAATTGATGCTGGTTAATACACAACACTTCTGCAACTACAACCAGAAACAACCAGCAACCAGCATCTAACAGTGATTCTGGCTCCATCTTATGGCCGCTTAAAGAAACAGCAACCAATCACATTTTCAATATTCCTTAAAGTAACAGTGTTGCAATCTTGGTTTATATATTGTCAACCCAACTGTTAGATTTACATTCCTAATAATAATATTCTTGGAACAGATAACTTAAAAAAAAAAACCCCAAACTGTCCTTTCTCTTCAGGCTTCTGTAGTACTAGGAATGGCAGAAGAAACATAATGATGAGTATTTATTTTAAATCATTAGCCTATGTTTTTCAACTTTTGCTTAATATGGGTGGTGAATTTGTCCCAGCTATTTGTTATTTGTGAGTCAGGAGCTTTTAAATTACCCTGTGTTTTTCTTAATTTTTTAGAATTAGAAAGAGGCAATGTTTGTTCTTGATTGAAATATTATTCATCATTGATTAACTTATATTTTAAATTTTTGTTTTGCTTTCTCCAGGTATTTAATGATCCAATCCATGGTCATATTGAAATGCATCCTCTTCTTGTTCGTATCATTGACACACCCCAATTTCAGCGTCTACGATATATTAAACAGTTGGGTGGCACTTACTTTGTTTTCCCAGGAGCATCACACAATCGCTTTGAACATTCTCTTGGGTAAGTTTACTTGTTTATACACAAATTCATTTTGTATAAGTAAAATGATTGTATTGGATTTTTTAAAGCAGCCAGTTCCTGCTGTATGTTTTCCATTGAGGGAGATTTTTATATTTACATTTTGCTTTATGATGCCGCATATTTAGATACACTTTAAATTTAATATTTTTTCTTAAACTTTGATAATCACCACTAATAATTATATATGAAATGAAAACGACTTGGTTTATGTAGCCAGTATCTTGAATATAATACATTTTATTATGTTGAATACCATTGGTAAAACTGGGTTTTGGGTTGAGAGAATCTATATTGTAGAGTTTTCATGTTGCACTGCATGCAAAGAATAAACAGGAGAAAGAGGAAAACTTTCTTAATTTCTGCTTGTGCTCAAGAAAACTGGCCTTTACACAGTGTATTTAAAATACATGCAAGAATACGCAGATACTGTTTTCTTCCTTTAAAAATGAAAAAAAAAATACTCTTCCTTGTTTCACATTAAATTTTACATTTCACTTTGTTCAAAACAAAGATCAGTAACATGAAACATTCTTTACTATAAAATATTGAAATTCAGAATGTAAATAAGCCTTATAACACATTGCATTGCGTTGCGTTGCGTTGCGTTAGTACCTTAAATTCCCACTGTATTTATAAATCTTAAACTCAAGACATTAAAAAGTTAATTTTTCCTTTTTTGGAAAAGTGTTAGTCATCTCGCAGGCCGTTTGGTGCAGGCATTGCAAGAACGACAACCTGAACTGAATATTGATCAGAGGGATATTCTCTGTGTTCAAATTGCTGGACTTTGTCATGACTTGGGTAAGCAAGTTCTGTATTAGTAAATAATATGTATATAAACATATTATACTATTCCAAATTATTTCTTGTGACAGTTTTAACAACTGTATTAACTTCTGCATTCATTTGATCAAATGTATGTAGCCCTGAGATAGAAAAACACAGAATTCATGCTTATGGAAAAGGAGTAGGATAGAAATGTAAAATACTGCATTCAAAATGAGACAGGTGAGCCAATTTCTGTACAAAAGAATATATAGATACTAATTTGATGTAAACTGTCAATATTTAAAATGCAGTTGTTGAGCTTAAAGTGGCTAAGGTTGTAAAAGAGATTACAAAAGTGAACTTAATTATGAAAAGCCTCAACTGAAATTCATTATTTTGACCTTTATCTACTGTAGAGATGTGGCAATTCAGTGTTTGTCAACCAATGGAATGTGGGGGAACATGGACTAATCTAGGTGGGATGACAGTCCATCCTAAATCCTGATAAGAGAGATAGGTCACAAGGTCAATTCTGTCAAGTATACTGAAAGAAAAAGAACTTAACATCCACAGGAGTATATTTCTATTTCTGTTGATTGGTGCTTTTCAGTCCCAAATAATTTATTTTGTTGTTGTTAGCTTTGTGCCATTCTTTATTTGGATATATAGTTTTAATTTGGGTTTACAGTGGCAAATTTAATTTAATTTTATTAAATTTCTATACCGCCCCTTTCCCGAAGGACTCAGGGCAGTGAACAGCCTATAAAAAACAGTACAATAATACAGAATTAAAATCACTTTAAAATTAA
>JAEANM010024893.1:0-11056 GCA_017656035.1 Myanophis thanlyinensis | reverse complement strand
GCTTAAAATGGCTGGCTCAGGAATTCTGGGAGTTGAAGTCCATGAGTCATGAAAGAGCCAAGGTTCCCGACCCCTGCACTAATGTCTGAATCTAGATCACATTACAGAACATATGGTACTCTTATTAGTTATTACAGCTGTGTTCAGACTTTTCTCCTTTGAACAACATAGTTATTTCACCAACCCCCTATTATAATTCTGAATAGTTTTATATTAGATGAATCATAGTTTGTTTAATCATGGAGCTCGTGAGGGCCACAGGCGGCACTCCCAAACTCTGTTTTTGCTGGCAGACGGTTGCAGGAAGCTGTTGCAGCAGAAACTGAGCTTGGGAGCCCATTTTCGCTGGCAGAGTGCTCAGGCCTTCATAGGTGCCCCCGACACGAGTGATATTGAGCTGGCCACACCCATCCTGGCCATGTCCACCCTGGCCCCCCAAATTCAAACACAACCCTGATGCGGCCCTCAATGAAATTGAGTTTGACACCCCTGATCTACATTGTAACACAAAAGTAGAGAATCATAAAAGTCGTTTGGATAGCACATAAAGTTCACTTTCTTTGAATATATGTTCCTGAAGATTCAAAACCCTGTAGCAAGTTGTGATGTATGTACAATGGAAAGAAAAAAAAATCTTCTCAACAGGATTCTATTTGTATGGCCTTGGAATTGGGCAATGGAAGAAACACTAGGAAATTTATACTCTTGCTGGAAAGCCAGTGCAGCATTGGATCATACATCAGCCGGAGGTATTTCAAGAAAGGCCCTCAATACTTTGCCCTCCATAAATTCTCTGAATCCTCTCTCTGTGCTGGAGTCAGATAACAAACAGAAAGACAATGACTCCAAGAATCCAGGCTGTCCATCTGCTCTGCACTTCCAGATTCTTGCTTCCCCAGCGCCAGCTGATGAAATTTTCATAGCTGTAGTGAGGTTTCCCATTTCCAGCAGGCTGTGTTGCCTTGAAGCTTCCACAGTTGTGCCCTGTTCAGGTTTCCATGGGTGTCTGTCCTAGGTGACAATGATAGGAGCCATTTGCTCTCTTAACAGTCCTCTTAAAGCTCAGGATTTCAAAGCAAATGACACATTAACACTTTATAAGAGATTAAGAGCCTCTTTTACAGACTTTCTGAGTTCTGCTTCATGTATTAGGGGTCACACCTTTTAAATTCAATCTTATTGTATCCAAGGTCAAATAAAAAATCTTGTTTCCACAGAAACTTTGGGTACCGCACACCTGTTGTTTCTCTGTTGGTGACATGTTGCCATGTATTTGGATTTTGTAAACTATATGAAGATAAATATGGCCTAAACTAGGGATGGACAATTATTTGGTGTTCAACATTCCCACATATTTTGGAGAGAGCAGTTAAAATTATGATATACTGGAGAATGATATTATGTTGTCACCAAAGGTGGTGTGGCAAGAATTTTATAGTGGACTTTTAAAAAAAATAGGTTAGGATTTTTTATGGTCTCAGCCAAAAATAAAATTTATTCAGCTTAAAAATATATATTTCAAACTGGAAATCTTTCTTGAAATTTATCATTAAAATTTAGTGCCCCCATTTCAATTTATTCATCTCTAGTTTAAGATATAGAATATGCCTATCCCAGGCTTATGCCCTTCTAGATGTATTGGATCTCTATGTCCCAGAATTACCTACTAATGTGATCATTTTATAAGAATATTATCGGTTATGGCACAGGGTATATAGGACACACTGGTTTCAGGATTGCTTGGCTATGCTATAGTTCATGTGCAATGCAGAGATTTAGACTAGATGGCATTGTTATACTACTTAAGTCAAAAATTTCATGGCAAAGGGGTATAAATAGCTGACAACAAAATTCTAGAATTCTAATTCTAGAAGAATTTCAGTTCTTACCTTTGAGACAATTACCAGAAAAACCCTCCTATTTTCAAATCAAAATCCAAGCCTACAATCCACTAAAGCAGTGTTTCTCAACCTTGGTGACTTTAAGATGTTTGGACTTCAACTCCCAGAATTCCCTAGAATTGCTGGGAATTGAAGTCCAAACATCTTAGTCGCCAAGGTTGAGAAACACTGGAGTAATCTATTAATTCCTTGTACCTGACTTTCTTGAAATGCATATAGTAAAATATATTCATATTCATATTAATTCATATTCTTATTCTTATTAAATATATTATATATACTATATATTTTATAATATATGTATTATAAAAAGATGTATTGGATGTGGACATTCATTATACAACAAATGTAATAATATAAACAATATTAATATAGGGTTGCTTCTTGCTAGTATCAGTTGCTAATTAAATCCTCTCAGAGTAAGAGTTGGACGGGACCTCAGAGGTCTTCTAGTTCAACCCCCTGCTTGGGCAGGAAATCCTATACCATTTCAGACAAATGTTGTCCAATCTCTTCTCAAAAACCTCCAGTGTCGGAGCATACACAACCTCTGGATGCAAGTCATTCCACTGATTGTTCTAATTATTAGGAAAATTCTCTCTAATTCTAGGCTGCTTCTCTCTTTGATTAGTTTCCATCCATTGCTTTTTGTCCTGCCTTCAGGTGTTTTGGAGAATAGATTGACCCCCTCTTCCCTGTGGTAGCCCCTTAAGTATTGGAACACTGCTTTCATGTCACTCCAACCCTTCTTTTCATTAAATTAGACATGCCAATTCCTGCAACATTTTTCTGTATGTTTCAGCCTCCATACCAGAGGTGAAATTCAGCAGGTGCTATCTGGTTCGCTAGAACTGGTAGTAACTTTTCTAAGCAGTTCAGAGAACCGGTTGCTAGAAGAAATCTCCTTTTGTTTTTTTCCCACTTTAAAGGATTAAAAACATTCTGGTGTTGTTTCTAGCCTAATCTTTATTGCCCTACTTATAGAAACTGCCCACCCAGTCACATGACCCTCCCAGCCACGGCCACTGAGCCACGGCCACAGAACTGGTAGTAAAAAAAAATGAATTCCACCACTGCTCCATACCCCCCTCCCCAATTATCTGTGTTGCTCTTCTGTCTAATCTTTCTAGAGTCTCAACATCTCTTTTATGTTGTGGCGACCAGAGGTGATCTATAGAACCGGTTATTAGAAGAAATCTCCTTTTGTTTTTTTCCCACTTTGCAGAGTTAATCCTGTAACTTTACAGGGTTAATCCTGTAAATAAGGCAGTTGTTTCTAGCCTAATCTTTATTGCCTTGCTCACAGAAACTGCCTCTCCCCTTATTACATTGTAACTTCAGTGAAGTTGTAATGGTAGTGGTAATTCTGTGCTTGGTGATGTTTAATTCTGTGGCCATGCCCACAGAACTGGTGATAAAAAAAATGAATTTCACCACTGGTGGCGACCAAAACTGAATGCAACATTCCAAGTGTGGCCTTACCAAGGTATTATAAAGTGGTATTATTACTTCATATGATCTTGATTCTATCTCTCTGTTAATGCAGCCCTAGGACCATGTTGGCTTTTTTGCCAGATGCAGCACAGTGCTGTCTCATATTTAAGTGATTGTCCACTAGAACTCCTACTTGCAGTTACTACTATTGAGCTAGGTACTGTTCTATACCCATATAAGGAGTTGTTGGAGACAGCAAGTCTGGCCGCCAGCATTCAGAGAGCGGGAAAACCCTGCTCTCTGATTGGCTAAGGCACGCCATTCAAAAAGTATAAAAGCTGTCAAAATCCTTGTAAATACATTCTTGTTATTGCTTGTGCTGTTAAAATAAAGAGCTGTTGTCACTTGCTACTCGCGTCCGAGCGTCTTATTCACAGAATCAAACAGGTACCACCTATTCTAGAGCTGTGCATTTGTTTTTTCTTTCCTAAGTATAGAACTTTACTTTTCTCACCATTGACTTTCATTTCGTTAGATAGGGTCCGGTATGCAAGCCTGTCAAGATCACTCTTAATTAACAAGTATGAAGTAAAGTAACACTTTTTCATAAACTATTTTAAAGAGACTCTAGTTGATCTTGAAATCTATGCCAAAGAAATCTGGATGTATAGGTTAGATGCTATATTTAAAAGCTAAATTTTAAATAGCTTAAATGTTTACACTTAAATAGCTTAAATGAAAAGTAGAAGATAATATTTTAAAAATATTTTTCAAGAAGCATCATTTTCTACAGAAGTTCCCACTGGAAGGTCATGTACAAAAACATTAATCTTTTTGTTTCTGCAATCCTGATTACTGATTGACTGGCTTCCCTTGACCCAGTGTTAATTTACGGGAAGAAACTTGGGACAGGTTGTCTTTTGATCAGGAAGCGTTATCAGAACCCTTGGCATCTCAAAGTCACAATCATGCCATTCCTAATTGGAAACTGGATCTACATACAAAGGATGAGGAAGATCAAACTGTTACCAGAGTGAAACAATCTATGTCAAAGGTTGCAGACTTTGGCCTTTATAGTATTATATTGCAACAAGTTGTCATTTATTTAATTAATTGATATAAGTTTCCATTAAAGAGTTGGATGCCATTTATGTTGTTATGCCTTAGGCATAAAAAGTCTTGATACATTCCCAAGACAGGCTGTTATAGAGAACTGGTACATAAACTGAGAGTTAATTCAAATTTCCAGTTTGAGTTAGCTTTGCCAGAATTGAAACATATTTTGGTCTCTTGGGGAGAGCAGGAAACTTTTTAGGAATCTTCAGGAAATTATAAATAGAATTGCAACTCTCCGTGGATTGACACATACTTACCCTATATAGAACTTTCAAGGCATTACTGAGAAGAGAGCCTGAAACGGCTAGTAAATGCAAAACCAAAATATTCACCATGTTTTCCTGTCTCAGGAAGTAATGTTGCATTCAAAAATATGAAATCCTATTCTAAAAATACCCCCCTACCCTACAATTTGAAATATTTCATAATTTAAATCAGGGATAGTCAATCTTTGATCCGCTGGAGGCCATGGTGATTCACCAAGCATTTCTATGTAGCCCTCTGGCTCTCAACAATTTTGCCATTGAATTTGGCAGCAAAATTAATTTCTTTCTCAAAAACAAGATTGGAAATTGGTGTGGGAGGCAAATCATTTCAGCTGAAGCAGCTTCTTCCTCAAAGTGGCCCAAAATCATGCCTGGAGAATTTCAGCTATTTTGTTACCTAATTTCAAAAGGACATGATTTTAAGTTGCAGGGTTTTTTTTGGGGAGGGGGGGTGGCGGGGTGAGGATAGAAACTGCAGTAGTTTGTCTCACAGTCCAGCTTGCTTCTGTTGTCACTCTCAATTCCTCTAAGAAAATATGGTGTTTGTGTGTATATGCTTTTATCTTATAGTCTTCAACTGATCAGTGGAGACAATTCAGGCTCCAGACTTTGGTAAAGTGTCTCACTTCTGATTTAAATTATTGTGCTAGAAAATGATGTTTAAAAAATTGTTACCTCTTGGAACATGGTTCTGGTCTGATGTTTTTTTTTCCTCAAAGTCATACAGACAGTTGAAATTGAGTGACCATACCTTGTGTTCCTAACTTGGCAATGATACACTCAATGCAATAGGTAAAAAGTAAAAGTGAATTCCTTGAAAGGAAATCACCCTCAAATTGTGACACCTGTTATACTTATTCAACATGTTGCATAAAGGGAGAGAGAAGGAAATTGTGGAAGGAATTGATTAAATCAAATTGATTAAATTATACGTTAAATAAATAAATACATCTTAAATAGATTGGTTAAAACAAAGAAACAGAAGCTATAAAAATAGAATTTTAGAAACCTAAGGCAGTTCTGTCTGAAATAGATTTTTTTTTAATTTTCCAAAATATAACAGTGAATCCAGTTAACTTTCTATGGCAGATAGTTTTGCAGCAATGGCTCCCTTCAGGAATATTCCTATTCTTTGTCCCATCTAATCAGAAAACAAGATTTCTGTAAATAATCTAAACAGCCAAGCTTTGAGCCTGTTCCAAGATGTACAGTTTTAAAAATAATTAACAGCAATCTTTGCAGTTGGGAAGGAAACATTTGTGTTATTGTGACCCAGTTGTTTCGTCCCTCTTTCCTACTGTACAAAGTTAGCACCCACCCCTCTCCTAGAAGAATGAAATAGTTTAGGAAATATTTTAAAAGGTAGGATATATTTCCCCTAAAAGAAATAAAAATCTTAAAGGAAACAAAAAACCCAGAAACCCAGATCCCTTCCCCCAGCAGATATTTTGGTACACATTAAGATTGGGCCAGCCTATCTACAAGACAAAGGATCTCCAGCTCCAGGGTGATGGGATTAGCCCTCACTCAAGATCCAAACCAGGGCAAAGCCATTAAGACACAATGAAATTTCCCAACACCTTTCAGAACACAAGCCTCTTCATTGCATCAGCCTAAGGTTCAATCAAACGTGGTTCAGACATGACCCCACATGGCCCCATGGGAGTCTGATTACAGCCAATAGCTTGCACAAGAACAGGAAGTTCAAGTTCAAAGCCCAAGAGAGGTATAAATACCTGTCCCTCTCAACTCCATGTGGTCAGCTGCACCAGGACCATGTGCTTGATGGTTTTGCTCCATTAAACCATCTTTCCAATCAGCCTCCATGTTTCCAGTGTCTTTCTCCCCACCCCCCAAACTTGGAACTGAACCAGGTGGATAATTCTTCCAACACTACATATATACAGACAGCTGTAGTCTCTGCCAGCTGAAGCTTCCAATACCTCCTTGCCAGGGAATTGACTATATATTCCTGGAGAAAATGTAGTGACTCTGCTTATATGCAAGTAGTTGCACAGTTATCTTTGGTTCTCTGGCCAAATGTGAGATGAATATCCCTCTATCTTGTGTGCATTAGGAAAATGACTCATCTTGCATATGGTAAAGAAAGAGCCAATTCCTCCACAAATGAATGGGAGAAAATTTGTCACTGTGTGTGTTTTTATCTAGTCAATTTCAATAACTATGCTAAGTAGTAATCCAGTGCCAGCTATCACTGTTGTACTACTCATCTATTTAAGTCTCTGCCTGTCAGAGAAAGAATTCCGCTGCATAGATTATTCTAGAACAATGAGCTTTTGCAGGATTATTGCTTCAGATGAAGATATTTCTGTAGCATTAAGGAGAAATCTTGTGAAATCTGTAATACTGTTTTCCCTGTGGAAGCTTAGTTGTTTATAGGACAGGTTTGGGCAGGCAGAGAAAGAATTACTTTACCTTAGGACACCGTTGGTGCTTAGGTGAGTAGCTTAGTTGTATTACTGCTGGCTCACAAGATAACTCCATGACCAAGGAGCCTGGTAGTCTGAAAACATTTTCTTTGAATCAGGCAGTCCATTAACCTCTGGCTAGGAAGATTCTACTCAGATAGGACCACTTAAGAGTTCCTCAGCAACAAAGCTATTGTTGCCATGTGCTATTGAGACTCATTTTTGTCTGCTTCATGATTGTTCAGGTCCTTTTTATACTTATTGACTTTAACTAAAATGTGCTGCCTCCATGGTCCTTTTCATGCTCCATGTGAAATGCTTTAATATTTTCTCTTTTTCTCTTTCTTTCTCCTTTTCTCTTTCTTTCTCTTTTTCTTTCTTCTTTCTTTCTCCCTTCCTTTCTTCCTTACTTAAAAAAATGGCAGTCAAAACATAAATAAAAGTTCCAGGACATAAATTAGTTTAATTTCAGCTCTCACAACAAGAAAGGATTCTGTGTTATTACAAAAGTGAAACATATTACAATAAAAGTGTGACATCACAAATTTGCTTAAATTTGGTATTTCAATATATTGACATTCTTAGGAAGTTAGATTCTACAATATGTTCCAAAATGGATCAATATATAACATCTTACACCATCTTAAGAGGGAGAATAAAAAGAAAAAAAATGACAGCAGGCAGACAAATTAATTGCCACTTTCTGTTTTATTTTTTCCTTTGGAAAACCTGGCATGTGAAATTAAAGCAATTATGTGTAACAAGAATGATAGTGTTACATAAGCTTCTAGAGATTCAGATGTACCTCCCTATAAAAATCAAGGTTTGGGGCTAACATGGATTTCTCTTTATTGCTATAGAGCTTAATACTTTATTACAGAAAATACTTTGCTAAACTTTTCATGAGATTTCTTGCAGCCTATTCAATTCATATTTAAAGGAAGCAGAGCATGCTTCCAAGGGCAGTATGGAGGCACATTGGAGGAGCAACCTGTATTTCATATTACATAAAAGCCACCTTTGTAAAAAGGGACGGATGGTAGACTCCTGATTGGATAGTTCTGGAACTAGTTCCCCCCCCCCCTTTGAAGGCTAAGGTATAAACATCTGCAAACCCATCTTTGAGCTGATGACTGCAGACAAACCATATATTACTAGGCCCACTGTTAGGCACTGCTTTTATTGGCATGGCCAATAAAATTGAATCCTGAAAGAATCAGGACGAACAGAAAGATTTGTGTTGCCATTGTTGCAGCACAAATACTTAAACTTTGGAATTTGGTATTAGAAGACATTGTGCTAGCTTCAAAAAAGCATTGGACCAATTCATAGACGTCCTGGAGATTTGTCTTAAATTTGGCTATTTATTTATTAGATTTATATTGCCACCTATTCACCCATGGCGACTCAAGATGGCTTACAAATATAAAACCACATTAGAACAATAAAACTAATGGTATAAACAAATAAATTAATATAATAAAACCACTGTAATACAATAACCTCCACCCCCACCCCTAACCCTGGCAACAGCAGATCACACAAGCCATTTAATGGGCTCCATCACATTCTGGGTTCCCCAGGCCCACTGGTAGAACCAGGTCTTCAATGCCTTCTGGAAAAGTATTAGCGTAGGGGGTCATTCTAATTTTGGGGGGAATGATATTCCAGAGAAAGGGAGCCACCACGGAAAAGGCCCTTCTTCTGGGTCCCACGAGATATATCTCCCTCGGGGATGGGACCTGCAACATTCCCTGCCTCCCCGCTCTGATGGGTTGGGTAGATATAACCAGAAAGAGTGGGTCTCTCAGATAATCTGGTTCCAAGCCATGAAGGGTTTTAAAGGTGACAACCAGCACCTTGAATTGCACCCAGAAGCAAATCGGCAATCAATGCAGCTCCGGCAGGAGAGATGATACATGTGCTCACTTAGGTCTGCACAAAACCA
Organism: Myanophis thanlyinensis; assembly: GCA_017656035.1. Taxonomy (NCBI): domain Eukaryota; kingdom Metazoa; phylum Chordata; class Lepidosauria; order Squamata; family Homalopsidae; genus Myanophis; species Myanophis thanlyinensis. The sequence goes on along the minus strand of JAEANM010024893.1, from coordinate 1,962 downwards.
TGCGGGCCGCTGCATTTTGCACCAACTGAAGCTTCCAGATGGTCTTCAAGGGCAGCCCCATGTAGAGCACATTTCAATAGTCAAGATGGGAGGTGACCAGGGCATGAGTGATTGTGAGTAGGGATTGTTGGTCCAGGAAAGGGCGTAACTGGTGCACAACCAGTTGCCCAAGTCCTGGCCACGACTGTCAACTGCTCTTTGAGCAGAGTCATGAGTCCAGGAGAGCCCCCAGATTATGCACAGGGTCTGTTTGGGGTAGTGCCACCCTATCCAGAACCAACATTGGCAATTCTCCTTGAGCCAATGAACTCCAGACCCAGAGCCACTTGGTCTTACCAGGATTTAGTTTCAGCCCATTACTCCCCATCCAACCCCGAACAGCCTCCAGGCACTGCAAGAGAGAAGACATGGCATCACTTAACTCACCACCAGGCTGAGACATACAGCTGGATATCATCAGCATATTGGTGGAACCTCAGTTCATGGTGATGGATGATCTCACCCAGCGGCTTCATATAAATGTTGAACAGGAGTGGAGAGAGTACCGTGCCCTGCAGAACCCCGCAAAGTAATGGATGAGGGTTGTATTTCTCCTCTCCTATCAGCATTGACTGAGAGCAACCACAGAGGAAGGAAATGAACCAGGATAGCACCAGGCCTCCCACTCCCATCCCCCGAAGCCACCTATTAACCTTGATGGCAGTGTGAAAGCTATCTATAATTTTACCTTTACTCTTCCATGTTCCTTCCACCTTAATTTATGTAAATTATTAATGCATTCAGGAAGGCTATTCTACCACATGTGCTTTGTAGTCCTTAACAATTGTAAAGAAGGAAGGGAAATCAAAACTTTTGGTAGCTAATGGTTAAACACTCCTGATGGCATTTTCAAATCATGACTTGAGGTTGATCCCAATAAAAGAGCTGGGTCAATAACTTTAACCTATTAGTAAATTATTCTGTGGTTCTGATAGTTTTATCATTTACCTTCATCTACTGTAGTTTGATATTTAAGGGTTTAAAAGTGGGAATGGAAGCTTCTTAGAATTATTACCCATGACCTGCACTTAATTCACTAATAAAAGCAGGGCTGAGTAGTGTGGATGCAGGACATTAATGACTCAAAAGCAAAGGTCACAGGAGATGACCAACTCCTTCCTTTGCTGGATTACTGATACAAACTGCACTTCCTAGAGGACATGCTATTGGAGTGGTTCTCTTTGCCAGAATTGCTACTCAAATGATGCATTTTCAATTTTTAAGTCAGTAAAGATTTAATGATGCAAGCTTTTCTGTCAAAGGATTATTCCTGAATTAATCCCTTTATTTGCATGGTGGTAAAAATAGCAACTGATTGATTAGATGTATATGCCACCTTTCTTTCAGGAACTTAAAACAAGGATCCTTAGCACACACTACTATTTTCCTCACAACAGCCACCCTGTGAGGGTAGATTGGGAGAGGCTTTTGGCCCAAAGTCACTATGTTCTATGGCCGAGGGTGGACTTGAACTCTGCTCTGGGTCTCTCTACTTCTAATCACAAATCTTAATCACTATCCCCCCACTGCCTGTCTACTTTTAACTTAAACAAATTCCTGCTCAGTTAATTAATTAGGTCCTGCTGGCAAGTTAGTCTGCTTAGGAATTCCACATAAATACACTCCTGTGGAAAAGCGCATAAAGAGGCAATCCAGATCAACGACACATTCTGACACAATATAGTTTGCTTCAGGGTACCCAGGCTCACTCACGGAAGCAATTCAGTGCTTCTGGACTTGCACTGGACATTACCAAGTCAGCTATATTTGTTTTGCCTTAAGGGTTGTTACCATATAAACATAATTACTGACTAGGGAATTCTGGGAATTGAAGTCCATACATCTTGACTTCCGGTGGTGTCGTCAGGCTGTGCAGAAGCAAAGAACAGAAGCTCTGCTCTTTGGCTTGCTGATCCTCTCAAA
>JAEANM010024892.1:0-11057 GCA_017656035.1 Myanophis thanlyinensis | reverse complement strand
GAGGAACCAAATCTTCCTTTCTTATGTATAGCACAGGGTGAAATATTGTTTATATTGTTTTTGTTTATGTTATGTTGAATGGAAAACTAAATTTAACGGAAAAAAAAAATTAAGATACTTCAGTCATAATACTTCATAATCCTATCATAATAAAATAGAGCCAAACACTATTAGAACCTTCGATTACACACCCAGATACTATTATTTTTCATAACTTTTTAGTCCCCAAATATTCAGCTTTCTGAAAACCAGGGGCAAGTTTGCAGATATTACATCTGAGAAGATATTCCACAGAAGGGAAGTGTTTGCAAAAAATACTTTGTATGAGGAGGTAGAGTGATTTCCAGCAAACATTTTCCTTTGTAGTAAGAAAAACATTCCTTTGTAGTAAGAAGTTTCACAACCACTCTTAGGTCACATAGGATTTTAGAGGTTGTAATAGTTATTTTGAACTGAACCTAATATCAACCAACAACCAATGCAGCTCTCAAAATATTGGAGGGGCATACTAATATTCGGTTCTCCCTGTTAACATGTCAGTGGCTGCATTTTATATTAGTTGCAACTATTTCCTTCTTTATTCCAATATCATCTAAAGCAGGGGTGTTAAACTCACAGTCTGAGAGCTGGATGCCTCAAGTGCTGACCACGCCCATGCTTGGTTTAGTGACAGGGGAGAAAGTTGCGATACATCAAGTGACGACTCCGTGTTGACATGAGTTTGACACCCCGATCTAAAGGTAGCTTCAAGATGTATAAAATCCACCAAGCTTTTCCACCCTTACTTTGCTGATTCAAATAAGGGTGAACAGCATTTTTTTCAAGAGGTTACATTTTCATTATCAGTACTCGTATGAAAACAATATTACAGAGAGACCTAATTCCAAAATTGTCCAAAACCAATCTTAAGGTGTGTGAAATCTATACACTTTTTCACTTATTACCTTGGAAGAAAGTTAGATAACTGACATGACTAAATACAAACCCATTAAAGGAAAGAAATTTCATCCTACTACTGCTAGTCTTCAATTTGCAAGTTCATTTAAAGACTGTTCAAAATTACAATGGCACTGAAAAAAAGTGACTTATGACTGTTTTTCACAGTAACTACCTTTGCAGCATCCCAATGATCATGTGATCAAAATTCAGATGCTTGGCAACTGGTTCATATTTATGACCAATGAGGTGTCCCAGCGTCATGTGTTGCCTTTTTGCGACCTTCTGAATAAACGAAGTCAATGGGAAGCCAGATTAATTTATCAATCGGGTTACTAATTTATCAACTGCAGTGATTCATTTAACAACAAGAGAGTGGCAAGAGAGGTTGAAAAATGGGGCAAACTCACTTAATAAATGTTTCACTTAAAAACAGAAATGTTGTGTTCAATTGTGGTCGTAAGTTGAGGACTACCTGTATAGCATTGATTCAAGATAGGTGATTAGTGTTTCAATTTAGGTATAGAGAAAAGTTCTGTGGCGTACTCATTTTGGTGCTGGCCAATTCCTTCTTCTCAGAAAATATAATTACTATACTACTACACATCTGAAATATCACATATAAAAATGCTAAAACAATTTTAACTGTCCTAAGCTACTTCATACAAATGACACATTCAGAATCAGGCAACCAAGTTATAATCATTTGTTTTTGGTTAGTAGAAATGCTTATCATTTACTCGTTATTTGAAATTTTCTTTACTAAATTTAAAAATCTGTAATTGTTTTGTATCTAATGACACTCCTGGTAAATTTTTCTTTTTTTCGAGAAACAATGGCACATTACGATTGTTATAGGAATTAACCTATGAACCTATTCAGTTTGCAGCAACTTCACACAATGATTATAAAGCTGGTTTAGATAAGTATAAAATGCACAAACAAAAAAAATGGAAAATAATTATTTTACTGTATAATTTCAACTCACTTGCTCTGAGAACAAAAAAAAGGAAAACTTCAGAAATCCTCATAAGTAGAAACTGCAGAACGTTATAGTACCTAGTGTGTCTGGAACACATACTTTGCTTTTGTGACTTTTTAAATTAACAACTCTATGTCAAATTTGTTTTAGTTTACAGAATAAATTTAAAGATACAATCTTAAAATGTGACCACATATATTAGTCAAGTTTTAGAATATCTGTGCTATATCAGTTTTCTGCACAAATGTGTCATAATATAATATATGTTTATACAACAGCAATAATATTGGTGGAAGTATTCAAAATTAAAATAAATTTAGAACCATTAAAATCAATGCACTTTCCAAAGGCTATTAGTGGGAATTCAAACTATAAAATCACAGTATTGAAATAATACAAAGGTGCTTAATCTATGAATCAACAACTACATCTTTCAGTTCTAAAATATTCGATTAAAATCTATATAGACTTGGTCCCTAGACATTTGACAAGGCAACTTTAGTTACATGAAAATATCACTTTATTAAAACTTAAGTAAAAATAAACTTACCACAACTTTTTTCTACTTAAATAACCTCTGATCCATCTCTGAATAATCAAGATTGGTGAATGATGAACTAGAACATGATTGATCTTGGAAATTATATTTCTTACTATTTTCATTTCTTCCTGAAATGTAGTATCCTAAAAATAAAACAAAGCAATATAGCAACGTTCATCAAAATGCATTAAAACCAAGTATGCTTTATGTCTTTTTAAATGATATTTCTGAAAGCAATTATTTTGGATAAAGCATCTTAGCTATTTTGTTTTGGCTTATAAATAATTTTTATATATTCTGGTAATAGATTGCTTTTATGTAAACCTTTTTAACTGAACTCGTAAGAGGTCATAAATTTCTCCTATTCTCTGGTTATAGTTCCATTTATCATAGAAGGAGACATTTACATCATTTTTTTTTTTTTTTGCAAGGAGCATTTCATATATTTTTGCTGTTCCGAGCAGCAGTTTTTTTCCACTGTAGTTTAGCTGGCTTTGGTCAATACCTGTCAAAACCAGAAGCAGGGATACTCACAAATTATAAGTTGATGCTAAGTTTAATGCTGTGAAATACTAAGCAAAAGTAACCAATTCAACAGATAGTTATTTATTTATTTATTATTTAAATTTCTAAACAGCCACTCTCCCGAGAAGGGAGAATCAAACTGCTTTTTCTTGGCAGGATGGATATAATGAATTATAATTCATCACTAACTAGAGTTTTGACTGATTCATGTAAGTTCCTAACTTTTCTTATCTTGTTCAGCATGAACAACTTAAGGAACAAGGTAAAGATATTTCTCAGATCCCATTTGTACAAAACTATTCCTATTCATTGTCTGACTGGGATTCGTAGCACAATGTCCAGGACAACAATGTTCTACCTAGAATACCATCTGGGTACATAGAATCAGTAACTGCTAAATTGTTTAATATTATACATTTAATAAATGTGTGTGCACTTACATGTGTATTACCATGAATTATGCTCTTCCATGAATGTTATCAATAAGCTATTTTGAAGAATGTAATATATTTTTCCAATACAATAATTTCATGAATATTCAACGGATTTTTTTGAACAGCACTTTTTTCTCAGTATAGAATTCATTATTTCAGAATTCAAACAAAATAAATCTAAAAACTTTATTTAAGAATTCTAATAAGCAAGTGTTTCTTATCAGCATATGTGATCAAAACCAGGACCCACTTTTACTTGTGGAAAACTTCAAAACAATAAAATCTTATGTAGTATTTATTAAAATTGAGCTGAGAAATTTTTCCTAATCCTGAATTAAGATACGTCAGGATTCATTTTTCACAGGAAATGAAATTGTAAATTTTGTCTGCAAATTCTTTTCACCATTTAAAAAAAAGAAAAACACTGTTTGAACTACAGTTGTCATCTAATTCTCTGAACATTGTACTATAATTACTAATATGTTTCTACCAGGGAATAAAAATATCAAATTAATTTATTTTGGACACAGCAATCCAGATTCTTTCTCAGAGATGCTCACCAAGAAGGGGGAGAATAGGCCTTAACTATACAGTGCTATTTAAAAGTTTGTGAAATGCTTCTGAATTTGTATATTTCTGTATAGATACAACATACGTGATCTCCACACATCTTAAAATTAAATACTCAATTGAACAAATGGATCAAAAACATTTTACTTGTTTATTTATTCATTGTGGAAATTGATCCAAAGCTACATATTTGTGTATGCTTTTCAATAACTGGTGTGCACCTCCCAGTGATTGTACAGCAATCACTGGAGTTAAACATGAACGTGAATTGTTGATCAGTCCTATGTATCAGCTTTGAGGAATATTAGCTCATTCATCCTCACAGAAAGAGCTTCAACTCAAGGTATTTTGGTGGGCTAATTGAATGAACTATGTGCTTCAGGTCCTTCCACAATATTTCTCTAGGATTCAAGTCAAAATTTTGACTCGATCATTTTCTTCTGCTTCTATCATTCTTTGGTCATGCAATTATGTTTGGGCTATTGATTTATTGCATGATAAATTTTGTCTTGAAATCAGTTCATTGACAGATACCCTGACATTTTCCTATAGAATTTGCTAATACAATTCAAAATTCACAGTTCCATCAATGATAGCAAGCCGTTCTGTTCAAGAATGGCAAAGCAGCCCCAAACCATCATCTGGTTTCAGCAATGGGATAGGTTTCTTATGCTTTCAATATTTGCCTTTCACCAAACTTAATTCAACAAGTTCATTTCTTTAGTTTTGCTTTGTCTCTCCTTCCTGGAAGAAGCTTGAGCAGTTTTTCTTTGTATCTTCTCAGAAAGAATTTCCTTGGTTTATTATTTCTTTGTTTGTTTGTTTGTACCCCACCTTCCATATATTGCTTTCCAAGTCACTCTTCTGATTTATTATTTGCATGTCCCTTTTAATTATTAATTTCATTTGTAAATCCATTTTGACATTCTTTTCCATATAACTATTATGACATTTTAAAATTTATTTTCAGACTCACATCTTTTCTCTTTTACAATCCAGTATTTTTCAAACTCCAAAACCACCTTCAAATCAGTGTCTGTTCAATCCAATAAAATCTGTTGTTTTTCTATTAGCCTGTGCTTTAGTGGCACACAATTTTGAAAGTAAATTCTGAGTAAACTGAATCACAAAAAGCCTTAATTTCTTCTACAGTCTAATAGCACAGCCTTGTTGTATTAATAGTCTGTTCTTCTTTAAGAGTAATTCTTTCTTCTTTCTGTAGCCAGTCTTCAAGTCCCCTCTTAGCATCTGTTTGTTTTCCTTTCAGCAAAATTTTCCCACAGGATTTCTTAACATTAATTTCAAAAACTTCGCCTACGATTTTATAAATTTTTGAACACCTCACAGGAAATGTTTTCTCAGGTCCATCTAGCCTATTAACTTTCCAAAATCAACATTCTAGTCCCGTTTTTGCTGTTTTCCCCAAAAAATCAAAGCTTCTCTTGTTAATCCTTAAAATTTACTCAGAGCTTCTTTCATCCAGGATGAAAGGAAATTCTCCCAGTGTAGTATACCTTATGTTTTGGTAAGCAGTTTCCTAAAGTAATTAAGAGAGGACTTATGCCAACACAATGTCTCTTTAAAGGGCGCTGAGCATGACTTAGGCAAAATGAATAGTCAGATAAACTGGAGAGAGCCATTTTGCAATCTCTTTGCAGGAAGAATCTGTATGAAGCCATAAACGGCTATGCCTTATCTTCTCCTCAGTTTTCTGATCAGTGATCCCTTCACAACCTCCTATTTTCACTCCAATTTGTATACTCCACTGAAAGCACAGTCATGCTCAGTCTGCCAAGCAGCCTTGGAGATCTGCAAGCTAAAATAGAAGACACTTTGGAAATGGCAAAAAAAAAAAAAAAAAAGCCACCACTTTGTACCTCCTCTACCTATCTTGATAAAATCCAGTTTTGGGAAGTATTCCCAGAGATGGTTCCCAATGAATTCAATGCAATGCACTTCTGCAGTTATAAATATTGAGAATATACTAAAAGCAATGACCACTTTCCACAACCAATACTCATATTGAAACTTGTTTTTTTCCTGAGAAGCAAATATTTCACAAATGTACTTGCATGAGAAGTAGATTCTTTGTCTACATTGAACTGTAAATAAAAATGTTCTGGCTTGAACACTGATAAAGGTGAGAGATTGTTAAAATATAAAGGTAAAGTTGTGTCAGGATCTAGGGGGCAATGCTCATCCCCATTTCCTAGCCGAGGGAGTTAGCATTGTCCAAAGACCTTTCCGTGATCATGACTGCAACTATATGCCCAAGTTCATTGTTACCTTCCCACCAAAGTGGTATCTATTTGTCTGCTTGCTTTCAAACTGAAAATATATTTAAAACTTAAGTGTTCCTAGGAAGGCATACATAATAATATTTTAATAATATTAAATTACTTTGTGTTTACCTTTCCAAAAAGTGGGTAATAGTCAACAAAAAAGTGCTGAGTAAATGGTTTGTATTTGTCAGCTAGTCTCCAACCTTCGGTTATTTCTTCATCAGAAATGACATAGTAGTCTAGTGCCTTGAGTGAAAAAATGCTGTTAACAACAATGTGCCTATAGGCAATTTTCAAGCATAGTGGAGTGTTATATAAAGTGAGTGCAATAAGATTAGGGCAAAAAGATAATGAATGCACATCTTCCAGTGTTGAAATTCCATTATCATGTAGATATAATAATTGTAAATTCTTCATGTATCTCCAAAACATTGGACCAGGAAGTAATTCTAGCTGAAATAGGATTCAAAAACAATTTAAAAGGGAGAAAAAAAAAATTCAATATTATTACTAATTAGTAATAAAATAACTTGAAGAGTATATAATTCTTCAAAAAACACAACCATCAAATCTGGTTTATAATTAATACTCCCAAAGCTTGCCTTTTCAAGAATAAGAGAAAAAGGCCAGTCATTGTCCACCAATATACTTTTAATTCCATAAATGTTTCCAATACAGAAACAACACAATGGAAAACTTTCAGAATATTTAGATGCTGGCTAAGGAATTCTGGGAGTTGACGTTCATGCAACTTAAAGTTTCCAAGGTTGAGAAATTCTAATCAATGGGAAAAAGGATAAAGGAAAAATCACCAAACTATCAGTGTAAAATCAGTCAGTTGATAACGCCTATAGAAATTGACAGTGTGGTAGGTAATTAATGTATCAATTAAAGGGAATGGAAGAATTCCAGAAATGAGGTAATAAATTCTCAGGTACCCCCGAATGATTTAAAAACCTTCCTAAAATTATAAAATTTTCCTCTAGCATTTTAAAGGAGCATTAAAAAATTATTTATTAGAAATTATTAACCCCCAGATTTAGAAAAATTAAAAACAAGGGGGATAAATTAGTATAATCAGCTGTGCTTATTGACATTTTTATTTACAGAGACTTCTAAGGATACTTTTAATATGGCAATAATTTTATAAAAGTTATAATGTAAACTGTGAATGGTATATACAATACGTAATTCTGTGTTTATGGATTTTAGATTATGAATTTTTTTATAGACATAGTTTAAAACATCAACAAAAATGATGATAAAAATATACGTTACATTGTCTAAAATAAGTATTAAAGGCAAACTCCTGGACCATAGTTCATATATTTCATGTCAGAGGGACAGAATCTGACATTATCATTGAGTCAGATGAGCAAACTGAATGTTTTTTAAAAAAGAAGTAAAATTCCCTCCCTCACAAAAATAAGAAAAATAAGGGAAAATTACAAGACATGAAACAAGACCAAAAAAAATCTAGATCAGCTATTTTTCAAGCTTCCATTTAGAGTAGGGATATTAAACATCAAACATTTTGAGCCAAAAAAATCGATTTATAGTGCTTTGGCCAGTTAATTTTATCAATGTTAAGTCTAGAAATAAAAATTTAAATACTGAAAGGAATCTGACTGATTGCCTCAATCTCTGAATGCATTGCAGTGAAATGAAACCCTGGCTCCCTGCAACCCATCACTACCACATAAAAAGGATCACTGAAATTTCAAAGGTGATATTACATGTATTTTAGTTTTCATCCAAAAGAGATATATATTTCCAAAGGGATCTATTAGGGTAGTTATTCAATAAACAGTTGGAATGACCAAAATAATCGTAACTGGTTTATGCAGTTTCCATATGCAGTTTCATTGGAAAACTCCATAATACTAAGACACACTTAGTTTGATGCAAACTTTAGAAGCTCTCTTCTATTGGTCTAGATTAGATTGAAGGTGAAGGTTCGTTCTCCAAGCTTGTGGATTGGTTTCTGAACATCTCATTACTAGACTAGGTAACGTCTTCAGCAGCATTTAGAAATCCCCTAAACTCAACTGAAGATGTTACCTAGCCTGGTAACGAAACGTTCGGAAACTAATCCACAAGCTCGAAGAATGAACCTTCACCCTCATCCTACACCTGAGCTATAGATATTTGCCACTATTGCATAGATTAGACTAGTTCGAAAATTACACTTTTAAAGCCATTACTACTCACCTGATTGTTATGGAGATCCAATTTAATTAGATTAATGCAATATTCAAGTGCATCAATATTTGTAAGGAAATTACAAGACAAATCACATATTTTGAGCGAAATACAATATGGCATGCTTCGCAGATCATATAGGTAATGTGCATGCAGTCTAACCATAACCAGATTTCTCAGTTTCTTAGCATCTTTTCCATCAGCAGTTTGGCCATATTCAAGTAGAAGTTTTTCAGAAACGCAGACAAGGTATTCTAAAAATTCCTCCTCCATAGTTATCTCTTTTATAGTTTATCCATGAGAGATCTAAAGGGGAGAAAGGATTACACAGTAAGTTATCTTTATTCAGCTTTCCTTGAAAAAAAACCTTAAATACATAAAGTAAATATCCAACTGCTCGATACAATTCCCCGTTTTGTAAAAAAACCAGCCATAACAGGGAAGCTAAGAAGAAGAAAACGCATTTAAGAGAACATTTAAGAATATGTAAGCATCTGGTGGAGAAATGCCATTTTACATTTTATCAGGTAAACAAAACACTTCATACTGATACCACCACAAATAGGCAAAAGAAATATTCTCAATGGCAAATTATTGATTTGTTTTATTACACTACAGATTTCCTTCCTGGGTCAAGTCTACCAAAATAAAAAAACAACAACAGTAATAAAATATCATGATACTCTAAAAATTATATAATTCAGCCAATATAAATTGTATTGCCAGACCTTTGGGATAATTTATGGAAATATAGATATAGATAGCCCTGTGAGCAATAAAACACATGAATTAAAAGCCATTTTAAACAGAGTTCATTTTAAAACTTTCTAAATCCTGAAATTTATAATATATTATAAAATTTAAATAGAATTATTTTATAAAATAAAATGGTAGGTGGTTTTAAGGGTTCTACTTAGAAATGATTCTATTGAGAAATGACTGACAATATATAATCAATAAAGATGAGTCAACTGTTCATGGCTTCAAAATGGTTACTTAAAGTATTGTATTTTTTAAATCATTCTATTTATTTTTGTGTTTGTTTTTAGTCATTCGTTACTGAAGCTTATATATTTCAATCGCGACCAGCTGTAGATAGTATACACTACAATTCAGTAAACAGATTTGGCAACAGCAACAGACAATAATCTATTTTAAATCTTACTATGTCAAGGAATAAGATATTGATGATACCGAAAAGAGATAAACTATCACTTACTGCAGAGGGGATTCCTACTCTCAAATTGGTCTCCAAGAATTATCAAAGTAGTTAGGTGTAATGGGATTTCTAAATGTTCAAAGGGTTAGTGCTGAATCATAGTCTCTATTATCACTGAATTTCATAAATTTAAGCGAGAAATCTTTACAAGCATAAAACTGAACTGGCACTAGGAAGACCTAAGTTTTAGGCCAAGTTCCAGTCACAGATGCTGACTCAATGACTACCTTATTGGTCAATCATTCCTAACATATAGAAGAGGGTGCGCTATGCATACTATTTTGAGCTCTTGAAGAAAAGATGGGACATAAATGTAATAAATAAATTAATACATTACCAGCATGCAATGTCATATATTTAAACTTTGAAAATTTGAGGTTTTCAGCATGTCCTAGCTTTATGAAAAACATTACTTAAAAGTTGTAAATAAATCTGTCAGGTTTAACTTGAAGTCATAAACTTCATACATGCATAAGCAGACTCCTGAGCAGACAATGTTTAGAGTAGCAGCAACCAGCAAAAAGAGAGAAACCAAAGTCAAATCATGTAAATTTCCAAGGAAAAGTGTTTACAGCTTCTGTGATTTCTAAAACAGGAAGTCATGAGCCTTCGTGGCTCAGCACTGTTCCATCAAAAATCCTAAACCCTGATTTCTCTCTATAAACCAAGTCTCTGATTCTGTCAAAGGACAAATGCTGTTGACCAGATCTAAGTACTGAAACAATAGAGGCTTAGCTTGTTTATAGACTATTTAAAATGTAAGATTGGAAGAAATTCCATAAAGTAGGGCTGTCACAGAGAAGGCCTGATCATATCTAATCTATGCTCCATAAATCTCATAAATTGGAAAGGAACGACCATGAACTTTGTAGTCCACATTTCATAAATCTCATGAATTGGAAAAGACTATCTACTACACATTCTCAGATGACTGGATCAAATGGGCAAATTTAATCCAGCCAAGGTATTGGCTGATATAGTCTAATACATACCATATATGTAATGTTTTAAAAGTAATGTCCAACATTTTGAACTGGGTCTAGTAACCTATGGCAATTACTGCAGTGATTGAATCACGTGTTACTTTACACTGGAATTGTCTTGCTGCCATATTTGCTGTCCTAATTTGTGTAAGCTGTAGCTTGAGTTGTCTCCAAAAAGAGCCCTACCGCTCAACTGATGACACCATCTCTCACCTTCTCCACACATTACTTACCCACTTGGACACCAGAAAAGGGAACTATGTTAAGATGCTCTTTGTAGACTACATCTCAGCGTTAAAACACAATAATTCCCTCCATACTCACTGTCAAGTTGGAACACCTGGGACTTAACTCACCCCTATGCCAATGGATCTCCAACTTCC
>JAEANM010024891.1:0-11057 GCA_017656035.1 Myanophis thanlyinensis | reverse complement strand
AATAATACTAATAATAATAATAATAAATGCTCGGGAATTTCTAGAAGTCTTGCACTCTGGCAAATCAGTCATCGATAGATAAATAGACATTAGCAACATCTGTAGACAAAAGAGACAATCAACCAGCCAAAAAAGAACAAAAAAAGACTCCAGCACCTCTCCAACAGTAATCAGCAACCAGATCAACATAGATTAACTCCAAGATTAACTTCAGACCAACAATCAAGTAAAAAATATCCTAGCCAAAGAGCCATCAGGAAACAGTCCAACCAAAGAATTTCTAAGACCATATCCACATAGACAAGCAAGTCACCAGAATATAAACTGTCAGCAAACAGCACTCCTTACTAGCACTGATGATGTTACCTAGTTAGGGTAATGAAACATCTCAAAGAAAACAAGCAAGCTCAGAGAGCACCAAGGACTCCTAATTTCAACACTGACCTACACATATCCTTTTTTATTGGTAAACAATGTTTTATAACGGCTTATGAAGGAGAACTGGCCACAAAAAATGATCAATCAGCAGATTTCAGACAGAATGTAACTCTAGCTCATATTTCATATTTTATTCTCAAACTGCACAAGATCATAAACCTTTAATCTAGTCACAGAGCAAATGCAAGTATACCTTTAGCAAGATACATTTTAATCTGAGTGAAGTGATGCCTTTATAGAAGACCACTGAAGCTAACAATCAGAATAGAGTTGAAAGGGAGGTCTTCTAGTCCAACTCCCTGCTCAAGCAGGAGACCCTATGCCAGTGTTTTGCAACCTTGGCAACTTTAAGATGTTTGGACTTCAACTCTCAGAATTCCCCAGCCAGCAAAACTGACTGGAGAATTCTGGGAGTTGAAGTCCAAACATTTTAAAGTCGCCAAGGTTGAGAAACACTGCCCTATGCCATTTCAGATTGTGGCTGTCCAGCCTCTCTTAAAAACCTCCAGTGATGAAACACCTACAACTTCTGAGGGAATGCTCTTCCGCTGGTTAATTGTTCATGCTATTAGGAAGTTTCTCCTTAATTCCAGGTTGCTTCTCTCCTTGATTTCTGTGTCATCAGCAAAATCCAGGAAAGCCAATTAGCTATCGGCTTCATGTTTAGGCTTCCATTATCCATCCATCCCGAAGTTCAGCAGAAACCCATCCAGTTTCCTAGTTCCCCAAAAAGCCAGCAACTTTTTGCTTCACGGTGCCTGTTGTTGCAGAGGACAACATCCACTTTCCCAGCTTTGTCCCTATAATAGCCTGCGCCAACAGTAGAGAAGTGATTCTGCCTCCTCTCCTTGATTAGTTTCCATTCATTGTTTCTTATCTTGCCTTTGGAAAATAAGTTGAAACACACACATACCTCTTTCTTTGTGGCAGCCCTTCAAATACTGGAATATTGCTATCATGCCACCCTCTAGTCCTACTTTTCTCTAACTTGCCATACCCAGTTACTGTAACCATTCTTTATACATTTTAGCCTCTAAGCCTTTAATCGCATTATTTGTTCTTCTTTGCACTTTTTCCAAAGTCACATCTTGGTAAAACTGGAAGCAATATCCAGGTGTGATCTTTCTAAGGATTTATAAAACAGTACTTCTGTGATCAAAATCACTCTTATTTTTGTTAACATCCCAAACAACAAAACCAGTCATTTTCTTTCCTCTCCATTTTTTACCTCCTGTTCTACTGCAGGAAAGACAGCCTAGATAAAAAGGACTATATTTGGACTTCAGGAGGAGAAAGTGTTTATATCCCTCAAACAATTCATTTATTTTATTTTTTGCTGGCCTGCTTTCATATCCTTGGACTGAAAAATAATCACTGAGTTCACCATTTTCCCCTGTCCAGACATACCTTAAATGCACATGAAATTGTTCATTGGGTTCCCATACTGCTGCTCAGAATGATTAAACCCTGTGAGCAAATGTCCTATGCTGCTGCCTTTGTGGAAAATAAATGAGTGTTTAGAGTCATAAAATCGTCACTTTTTTTTTTTTTTTTTTTGCAAGTGAAATCCTCTGCAATTTTTCTATGGCTGGGTCTACAACATATTAGAAATTAGAAATCTAGATTGAGTGTCTCCCAGGAGCATATTATTCTGCATTGGTAGTCCTTCAGGCAGCTTCTGATGAAGCTGATTGACCTTTAGAACTGGTTTAGACATCTGCCTTGTTCACTCCTCAATCTTCACAGCGACAGGCCATTTCTCTCCTTTTCCTGAAATATATTTCAGAAGGTTTAGTGGCAAATCTAACACACCAGTGATACATTGCCAATACTTTTAACAATTCCCAGCTTCCTTTCACCCTAAAATAAATTCTCTTTTAGTCTGTGATAAATCTCAAGTACAACATCGCATTAGTGGGACAGATAGCTGATGGGAGCATCAATTCATTTGTCTTTCCATTTAAACAAAATTGCTTCCTGATAAACTATACCCAGGGAGTTAGACTGAACTGCGCTGTGCTGGAAATGTTTATAATCAGAACATAAAATCAGAACAGGCATATCAAAAATAGACAATTCTAAAAGGAGAAGTCAAAAATTCTTTAAAAATAATAGTGCTTCCTCCCGTGAAAATGATTCTGCTGTTTTTTTCACTCAGTATTAGCTTTCAAGTTGAAGGATGAGAGTATAGTTCAACTACAACTAATAAGAAAAAAAAAGACAAAAGTGGAGGTATTGACATACAAGTAAATAATAATAATAAATTGCCTCTGGCAGAGATGATCGACAGTAGGGAAAGAATGCTCTCAAAAGATGCAGGAAATAGCAGCTGTCACAAGCATTTGGGGAAGTGTTAATAAAAAATATCCTGGACACAAATAAATACAAGATTCTGTTTCAAATTCTAGACTTATATAAATCATAAATGTACTTGATAATATAGACTATCAATATCTCTTACTTTTAATTGAATTGGGTTAAGGATTAAATCACTTATCTTCTCCAGATGTTAGCTACTTACATACTCATTATGGCTTAGGAACTAATATTATTTTTACTAATGTCAAATCTCTGCCATAAATCATTGATCTCTGGCAGTTTCATTGAAACCCAAGTTTAATTATTTGACGGGTTTCTTATTTTTAAAGACCACACTGAGTCATTGACACAATTTGTCTGTGGGCAATAGATTTAAGTGTGCTTTTCCTCACAAGCAATAATAAAGCCAGGACAACTGTGCAATCAAAGCCATGCCTGCAGGTTATAGGGGAAGGGGCTGTTCAACTTTTTTTTAAACTCCTCATCCCAGTCTTCCTCTTCTGTTTCTTTACCCTCTTTCTTTGAAACATCTTAAGTATTTAGAAAAGCTAAACTAGGACCATAGATTACTAGAAAAAAGAAATACTACTCTGCTTATTCCAGATTAAATTGATGGCAATATTCACATTAGTGAAAAAAGTAATATTTATTTATTAGATCTATATCCCACATTGTGCTCAGGACCCCAATATAGCATACAAAGGGCTCTGCTTTCACTTGGCCCCTGTAACAACAGCTCTGCCAACTAGACTATCTGAGACAAAATGGCTGGCTCAAAATTACTGAGTGAACTCCCATGACTGATAGAATTCCTTAGTGCCAATCCAAGATGGTAACATTGTATTACACTAGGTATAAACAGACAGGAGCCCCAAAACAATATATAAACCTGCCTAAATTTAAAGGCTAAAGCATTCACAGTAACTGTAAATGAATAATGTACTAGTGCTACCTCAAAAGTCTGCATGTACAATTTAAACATATTTTTATTTTAATACTTTTTATTCTTTATTAGTGTAGTTTTTATATATTGATTCAGTATTGCTAATTATCCCAACTAGAAACTGAAATTAAATAATATATTTAATAAATCATTTCCAATCTGCCTTGTGGGTTGGTGCTAAATAAATAAATGAATAAATAAATAGCAGATCAATCTGATGGCATAGAAAGGTATATGAAATGTAAATACACTCAAACTATATTTAAGCTACAAGAAAGGTAATATAGGAAGAGAGCCATGTTAATCAATAGTGGCCAAAAATCAGAATCAGTCTTGAAGCAGTGTTTCAGACTAACACATTTTATTAAAAGGCATCACTTTTAATTATATTATATTATCATATATTATTCACTTCATTAGAAGAATGTAGTTTGCTAAATTGGTTTAGGACTTAAATTGGGATCATGCAGTGGAGAAAGTGGGGGAAGACATAATTGCACAGCTACAAATTGCATATAAAAGAGTACTATATCAATTAACAATTGATCTATCCATATTTTGAAGAAACCAATTGAAATAAGCTGAATTATTCTAATATGCATGCATTCATCATTCAGTTATGCTGTTAAAATCCCATTTAAAAAAAATGTGTTGTGAGATGTATAATAGAGCAACTTAGGTATTGAAATACTTTGATATTATTTTGGTGTCATTTTGAATCCTGATGTCAAACTTTTTTGTTCATTAATTCATTGGTGTAAGGTTTGGTACATATTTCCTATATAGAATCCAATGGAACACTGCTGTCAGATGATGGCATATACCACATGACAGTATATACAAGAATGCAAAGACATCTTTAGTAGGCAATCTTTTTCATGACAAACTATTTGGTGATAATAAATTTATATTTTACTAACAAAAAAATAAAGGGAGACTAGTATAGATCTAGTTCAAGCTAATTTGCTCTCATCAGCCAGCTAATAAGAGTAAAATAGCTTGAAATAAAGCTATACTAGTCTCCCTTTATTTCTTTGTCAGTAAAATATAAATTTATTATCACCAAATTTCTAATTTTCCTAATTCAGGATTCTTGGGGGGAAAAATTGTCCTCTATCCTTCTGGAAATTCAAAAATTTTGGAGACTCAAAACTTTCTCTCTGCTCTACACATAATGTTATCAAAGTATGCTAAAGAAAATAAAAGCAATCCATGAATCTTGATTACTTTTTGTTGAGAGAATTGTAAGAAATATAAGACATTTTATATCATAGCTAAG
Source organism: Myanophis thanlyinensis (assembly GCA_017656035.1). Classification (NCBI taxonomy): domain Eukaryota; kingdom Metazoa; phylum Chordata; class Lepidosauria; order Squamata; family Homalopsidae; genus Myanophis; species Myanophis thanlyinensis. The sequence goes on along the minus strand of JAEANM010024891.1, from coordinate 6,078 downwards.
AAAACCAACATTATACAAGGAAATGAAGAATGTGTCTGGACAAATTCTTTGGGGAAAGTAATTGGTTTGACCAATAGGTCTTCTTGTGTCATTGCCTCATAGGTCTGCTGTTTAACAGAGTAACATTATCAGTTATCAATCATCCTGTTTCAAAAGAGTATTATTCTCTTGACATGTGAAGCTAATTCTGTTGACACTGGTATTTTTAGCTGTTCAATAAACAATAGAGGGTTCTCCTTAACAAAATACAGACAAGGTATTAGAGTATGTGTGCGCCCATAATACCTACACATACAATTCAGAACAGCAATAGATTTCTACAAGTGATAGTCCTTTTCACCCAACAACCTGCAATATCATTTCCATTATTTCTTCAGGCTCCCATTCTGAATTCAAAGCAATTTACCTGAAGTTCAGATCCTGTCAATGTGATTTAGTTTCAGTTTTATGGCAACTATGGGTCTGTAATAAGTAAGCTCCTTTCATTGATTTTGTTCTCCTTCAGCTGCCGCTATAAATGTAATTGAATTTTTGGGTCGTTGTAAGATTTTTATTTTTGTCTCTGCCCTATCATCTTTTCTACCAATAAAGAAGCAAACAGGAAAATGTTGCTTCTTTGTTTTTGTGGGTTAAGCCCTCAATTAATAAGAAATATAATTCCATACAGAAATATTCTGCTATGGATACACTTGAAGCTAGCAAGATTGAAATATCTATTATGACATTATCATAATATGACCTATTTTTCTGATGACAATTATGTGAACCAAAATGTTTCATGAAGCAAATGCATATATTATTTATGTCATGTGTATGTATGCATGTATGTAGCTGAGCTTCTAAAATCCATTATGCAGTCAAAATACTGAGTTCTATGGCGAAAGTAAAAATAATTATATTATTTCTGGCTCTTATGCCTTTATTTTTTTAGCTCAGTTTTGCAAGCTCAGGTTAAGCTCTTTACAATAATTTTAGATTCCAGATGTAACACCTTTGTAGCATTGTTACTCAGCAACTATATTTACACAAGATGGTAAATAATTAGCTTATCTAATTCTGTTGAGTAAAATAAATTCAGTCAGTTTATGATTCAATAAGTTTTGTATGACTGTATGACAAATAAAATTTGATTTTATTTGATTTTAACTCTAACAATTGGGTTTATTTGGGTAAATTATATTAAGATAGCCATGAATAGGTGAAGATGTCAATTGGGGAAATATATTGTACTAAATGGATAACTAACTATGCTGTGTGAGATGAGTTGACTACTTGGCCTGGTTAGCTATATACTCTGAAGTCTCATCTCAAACCAAGAACTGAAGATTTACATGGGTGACCAATAAATTAATTGACAGAGCAAAGCAATATATTTGATTATTATTTCATTTCCAGCCTAAAGTTTGACTGCGTGACCATGGGGACGCTGCAATGTTCATAAATGCAAGGATGTGTCTAAGTCTATTTTTTCAGTGCAATTATTCAATTTCTGAATAATTTCAGAAATTATTGAAAACTGTTTCAAACATTTACTAAATGAATGGTTGTAAGACAAAGGCTACCTGACTTATTTGATTGCCCACAGTAAGCAAATGTGACATTTCCCTGGGTTATTTGAAACAAAGGGAAAAAAACCTTAGAGCATGAAACTTGCCTACCTTCACTGGGTCTAGCATCCATAATCTGATTTTTAGGATGAGGATCAGTTAAACCTGAAAGCTTCAGAGTTGATGTTAATATAGAGAAATATTTGAGCAGGAAATACAGATAGCAACAATAGTAAGAATTCCCTTAATTAAATGAATCTTTCAAACATCAATTTATTTCATATAAAAATATTCTCTATCAATACAGACTGGCTAGAAACTGCACAAAGTCTATATAAATGCAAATTGTTCCCAAAGGAGTAATTAATTAACTCCTGCTACTATCTATTGAACTAATACTTGCTGCAATAGCTACTCAGTACAATCTCTGAAAAAAAGTTTGCTTGTGCCATCCCAACAGCTTTTTGTCAAAAAAGAGAAGTCCTGTTGGTACTTCACAAAACAATATAACAAGAACAACAAGAAGTTTTTATATCAGCACCACCCAACTCCAAACTAACATGAGGTGATGATATGACATAAAGAAAAATACATTAAAGTAAATAAACAAAAAGGAAATTTATATAACTAGTTCCAAAATATACACAATAGATGCTGAATATGTCCAACAAGGCCCAATCCACTCTGTTCCAACATCTATGGTCTGTAAGGTCTTCTGGAATGCCATGATGGCAGGAACCCTATAGAGTTCAGTGGGAGCTTATTCCAAATGGAAGGTGCTATAACAAAGAAAGCACACTTCCTGGATTCCAAAAAGACACTATTTAATCAAACTGTTGGTTCATATCCATTGGAAAGAAATCATAGGATATAGTCAGGCCTTCAAATAACCAGGCCCACTGCTATGTATAGGCCATAATCATGAATCATACTCAGAAACTTACTGGAAATTAATTCAGCTTGTTAAGCAGAGTTTGTCATGTGGGCACCCAGAAGCCTGTAAGCACCATTTTCTCTGATGTACAAAGTTGAATTATTTAGTTATACATTTCCGATGTTTTTATATTTATGCAGTTTCCCCAGCTATCTTTTAGATCCTGTTGTTAATTAGGCATTTTTCTGCTTGAACATCTTATCTTTGATTCTTCAATCATTCTTTATTCTTTTGCTTGAACATCTTACCTTTGATTCTTCAATCTGTTCTTTATACTGAGAGGAAGTTAACTTTGATACAGACCTTAATAATAGCCACTAATGGTTTTTAACCAAGATCTAAAAAACATTCAACTCCAAATTCCTAATATTTCAATATACCAAGTTATACTGCTAACACACTAGGTTACACTTCTGCCATATTTCATATGCAGTTAAACATCCAGTTAAGAGAAGTGTTAGATTGAAAGCATTAAATAAATACTCAATAACAACAGTGGCTTAGAAAAGAATCCAAAAGACTATATTTTAATCTAATCCATTTGGTGCCAGTCTGAAAGCAGAATGCACATGCTTTGAAATTTCCTTTCTGAAGTTCAAAGAGAAAGACAAAACAAAATAATGGATTATATTCAGACATTTCAAAAAAAAATAAGAGAGTCTTTCTACAGCACATAATATATACATAGTAGTTGTCTCTCTCTGCAGCACTAGATATTTGATTTACAGATTCTATTGGCCACATAGAAACCTCTTAAAATTCTACATATGTTAGATGGTAGTTAATCTACAAAAAAACCTGGCTCTTCTCTAAGTGTTTTTAGATATTTTCGCCATTCCATAGCAAATATTTTTCTTTAAAGTTTGCAACTCCAAAGTGAAAGCCTCCAGAACTACTGTATGTAGGAAGGATGCATTATATATGTCAGACCTTTCCTTCTTCTTCTTCCCAAATTCACATTCTGAGTAATTTATAGATGACTTCACATATTGGACTAAATCATGGTTTATTTTAAAAAGCCATAGAAACTTTGGATATTCATATAAAATGGTAATCCATGAGTTCTGATTTACAAACCATAATGTCTAGATCAGAGGTGTCAAACTGGTGGCCCATGGGCTGGATGCATCACATGCAGGCCATGCCTACCTCAGCTCCTCTGTTAAAAAACATTTTGAGAAACATCATGTGATGACAACATGACACCGCGAGTTTGACGCCCGTGGTCTAGATGCATCCATATTTTAAAGCCAAAATCGAAGTAACTGCTCTACATTATGATTTAGTACTTCTGCAAATTTTATCCCTATTTCCCTAATGCTAATCTGAGGATAATATTCTTTCCTAACTCCTTTTCAGGCTCCCTGTTCTAAATGATTGCCTCACACATACTAAGACTGAGTTTTTGTAGGAATTTCTGTCACATGTGTGAATTGTGCTAAAGTACCTTTTAATTTTAATGACTTGCTTATTAAAACCTTCTAATGCAATCTCTCACCACCTCTTTATTTTGTTTCCATCTTTACAATCGACACTACATACTGTGGGAATAGAGAAAGAAATGCTTGATAGACGGATTCTACACACTTCTTGGTTATGCAAAGTTTGAATGCTGAAGTTATAGACAATTATGCTGCAGCTATTACATTATATTCTGAAATGTACTGAGATGGTGTAGAATTTATAAAAATACCATCACCTCTTTTAAATCCTATGTCCATATGAGGTCAATGCAATCTACAGGCAAAAACATTCCTGCTCTTAATGTTATTCAGAAATTAAGTTATGCTGTTGGTTATACTGTTGGTAATTCTTCAGGATTTCTGAAGGAGAAGCCATGAAGAGTAAAATCTAGTTCCTGAAAAAATATGTGATTTTACTTTCATTATGGTCAAGAAATTAAGCAATTTCATGTCTCGGTCCTATTATTTTGGCTTTGCATCAATATATCTTTATAACACCAGCTTGATATTTGTAATATTCATTAAATGCTGACCACTGTATTGGTTAAAGACCATAATAAACATTCACTTTCAGTTGAAATGTGTGTTTTAATGTTCCATTACAGTTCTAGTTAATGCATATGCCTAGACACTATTTTTCTGGCAACAAATTGACTCATCACCAAATTTCCTTTTCTAATCCAACACTAAGATTACATAGGGATCTTGGCTATCAAAAAAAAACCAGAAACTTTGGAATTATCTCCTTCAGTACACATTGATTCACAGTGCTTGGATTAAAACAAGCAGCAATACTTAGAATAGCAAAAGAGCTGCACAAAAATAAGTTTCCCCTTGGGAAATTAATAATGGGCTCTCTTCTCCCTTCATTACAGATGCAGTTTTGATCCTGTCTTTATTACTTAAGTTATAGAGTGGCATGCCTGATTAAAAGAACCACTATAAAATCAATGTCTTCTAATGACAGCATGTCTATAAATGTTCCTTCCTGTATTAATATGGCTGGATTTAACCATTTTTTCTTATCCTCATATAGCTAATTAGCATGCTTCTTTATTCAGGTACAAAATCACTGTGGCATAATTTTGTAATCTAGCATCTGTCCCTTTAGCAGAAACAAGGATAGATGATAATACTTAAGCTGTTCCTATTTATCCTACAATAATTGATGAGAGGAATGATCCGAGAAGGTTGGGCATTTGAAAAAAAATCTGCTGTTACGTTTTTCTGCAGCCTTTTCGAACCTTGGGATTTTCCAGATGGACTGTGGACTTCATGTCTCAGAATTGATAGCAATGCTCAATCTGACTACAGAATTCTGGGATAAAGTACACACATCTGGAGGGCACTCAGACTGGGAAACAAATGAAAAAATAGATATAGTATCTATAGTATCTATTATAAAACTGGTATCATCCAGAAAAAAGCTGCCCAGATTTAAAAATTCCAGAAAAGCACTGAAACATGATTTCTGCCCCATATTCTTTTCTCCAGTGTAAATCCATTTATTAGCTTATCTGGTTATACTAGCACAACTGGTTATACTAAAAGTCTGGTTATACTAGCACAAATGAAGCAGAAAACAGAGGAAAAGTGATATGTCACTAGCCTGAATCATGTAGATATTGTTAGGTTAGCAATTTTCCAATCACTAGGTATGAAATATGCATCATTTTACATTTCTAACATAAACTCATCAACACTTTTCAGACATCAGAAGAACATAAATCCTATTTCAAAAGAGGACAATTCAATATACGTTCAAGATAATTAAGCCTCTCCCAATTGCCTATTTCCCTCCATATGGAAGCTATGTTTTACTAGTATGTAAAAAGTAGATTTTTCCCCTTTTCATTACCAACCCTGAAGCATAGGATTGCAAAGAAATTCATATATTGATCCAGACTGAACCTCAAAAATATTTTGAAGTCAACAACCTATTAAGATTTATACCCTATCACAGTAATGTAATGTATGGGTTATACTTTTAAGAAATAGGGATAAAAACCTTTATAAATAAATTTACTTATGTAAATAAAGTTTGGAAGCAAATTTAGCATACTTATGCAACTTCCTATTTGCATATATGTTCATTTGTAAAACATTGCTAGGAGACACACACACACAACACACA
>JAEANM010024890.1:0-11057 GCA_017656035.1 Myanophis thanlyinensis | reverse complement strand
CTCAAAGGGTTACCACCTCCAATATACCTGACATGAACATGACTAAATAAATAAATGCATAAATAAATAAATATGTATATACCCACATATGTTATATTTACACAGAGAACCAACACAGTCTAGTTTGGATGTATACATGTACATGGCGACAAAAATGAACCTTGCGAGTTTACCAGACAGATAGCATAGGGATAGCAAAGCTGTTTTAGAATCTGGTAGTCTTGCTAGGAATACTTTGAAACCTCCTCCCAGCAGGGGTGGAATCCGACCAGTTTTGCTACCAGTTTGGTACGTGCGCATGTGTGCCAAATGCACTGCAGAGCGGCTCTTTAAACTACTTTTACAGGATCCAGAGGCAGCAGGGATCACCAGGAAGGCTCCATAGACACTCCAAACAGCTGATTAAGGTAAGTAAAAGAAATGAAGCTCATATAAGGAAGGCTAAAAGCAGGGGCAAGTGGGCGGGGCCAATTTCAAATCGCCACTACTGGTTCGGGCGATATGGTACGATCCGGCTGAATTTCACCACTGCTTCCCAGAAAGAAGCAACAGAAACAGCCCGTATGTGTGTGGCGTATCTAACAATGCTTCGGACTCTAAGCACATATCACTTATAAGCAGTATCATTAATAACAAGAAGCGAGCCTTCTATAATCTTCTCTGCTGTCCTTACCTCACTCTCTGTATGGACTTTCTATCTGAGGCACTGTTGTCACCAAACAAAACAGTAGTGCAGTTTGTTAAAATGCTTTGTAAAAAGAACAATCAACCGTGGAACAGCTTGCCTTCAGAAATTGTGGGTGCTCCATCACTGGAAGCTTTTAAGAAGACACTGGACAGCCACCTGTCTGAAATGGGATAGGGTCTCGTTCTTGAGCAGTGGGTTGGATTAGAAGATCTCCAATGTCTCTTCCAATGCTGATATTTTATGCTTTATGTTTTATGTTTGAGTCTCTTTCTGAATCATCACCAGGTGTCATCCTAGTTGGCCACATACAGCCAAGACATGTATTGCTCCAAGAAATATTCATCTGGGATAAGTGAATAAATACCTTTTAAGTGCTGAATTTCCAAATGTCAGTTTCTTGTGATTGCTTTGCCACCCAGAATCACAAATCTCTGAGAGGGCAACTATCTAAATATCTATTTATTTATTTATTTGTATTCCAATTTTATTATTTTTAGAAAGAATCCAAGGTTGTATGAACATATCCCAACACATCTTCCTCCTCCTATTTTCCCCATAAAAAGCAACCTGTGAAGTCAGTTGGCTGAATATGATAAATAAGTGTAATAAACATGATAAGTAAGACATTATATTTGGTACGCAGCTGAAAAGGATGTGGTTCCCAATGTTTCACACATTTAGAACTGGACCAGGAGAAAGCTACTTAAAATTCCTCGACCAAATGTCTATTTTTGCATCAGAACTCTGAGAATTCCTAGTTGTCAATCATGCTGTCTAGGAAAGCTGCAAAGTGCATCTAGAAGTCATCAGGCCACGGAAGGCTTAGGTAACTTTTTACTTATTATCCCAGTCCCACCCTTAATTCCCAGCACACTTCTACAGGCTTCCCATTGGTATTCTTTTTCAGGTTAGTATCTGTAGCCATAAAGCTTAGCTATTGTTTGGGAAAAAATAAGAGTCCTAAGAGATATATCTAATGTTCTGCAATTTTTCTCCATGGCGTGGGATAAAAATATTCAGGAATGGCAACAGTTAATCAATTCATTAGTTAGAATACTTGATTAAACCTTTTGATCTTTTGAAAGGTTAATTGGTCAGCTGATTTAAAATAGATATGTTTAACTTAAGTGTTCATTAAAAGGAAGAAGTGAAAGGGCATTACATTTTCATTTTACCCACCAAGTCTTTTTTATCTAAAACAACACCTAATGAAATCCATGCATAATTTCAAAACACACCATTTTCCTTAATAATATGAATGTAATGAATAAATTAAAATACATTTAATTGCTGTTCCTTTCTTGTTCTTTGGATCTGGTATCTAGAAATATACTATTTTCTCTGTCAGTAGTTCCCATTTAGTTTTCATAATAATTCAGTGAAAATCTAAAAATCTTCTGATGTACCTGGGGGATATTAGATTTTTGGGAAACACGGCAATGCTGAAGACACTGATTGGTCAAGTGATTCCATAGATGAAACAATTTTGTGCATCTTGTATGCTTCTCTATGCAATACAAAGGGAGAGTAGGAAGGAATTATATAATAGGATCTTGCAGAGGATTGTAAGGCTACACGTTTGCATGAGAGCCCTTTTCTCTATTACAGATTATTTATTTAAAACATATATTATATAACATTGCAGAAACATGACCACAAAGTTGGTTAAAATATTTGATAAAAATGTAACCCTAAAAATCGGGAGGAAGAAGGAGAGATGTCACCAAATGAAACTGAATAGTTTTAGGACAGGAAAAAAAAGGAGTAGATTACATAGCATATAATTATCTTTAAGAATTTAACAGCCTCAAGAGATGATGCCCACTTGTTCAGAGGCTTACATAGATTCATGAGGAGTGCAATCAGTTGCAATTTGTATTGCTAGTTAACTGAAGCCTGTGTTACAGAGGCAGTACTCAAACCCAGGAAGCAATGACAGGAAAATAAACAATAAAAGGCTATTGCCTTCTTGTCCTGATTTCAAGATTCATGGACAGAAAGTTATCTTTCTCTTCTATCTTGGATGGAAATAAAATGCTGATTTGAGTGGGCCCTTAGTATAATGTACTATAAGGCTCTCTTGAACCAGCTAGCAATTATATTTCTCTCTAAAATCCCATACTGTTTGTGTGTGTTTGTGTTTCTTTGTGCATGTACTGGGGGATGGGTGTATTTTTTATAGGATTTCTTCCTGTAATTCCTTCTTTCATGGTGGAATTGGGATGGCTGAAAGGAGATGAGAATTTGCCCGTCCTGGTGCTTAAGCAGAGTTTTTCTCTTTGTGCCCTAATAAACATCTGTCACTGCCTAGGATTGAACTCTCAACTGCTCAGGTGTGAGGCAATTGTCTTCACATTTAGGCAACCAGCCCACTCCATAGGAGTCCTGTGGTGGGGAAATTAGGAGGAAAGAGTATTATGTGTGTTCATAAAAATAATAAAGGAGGGATAAAAATATCTATATATGTATCTACACAGAGATGCCAATGTGTTTGTGTGCATATGTGTATGTATGTATGTGTATATATTCATATGTACATTTGATTCTATAATTTATTGGAGAATATAATCTTATCATATACATAAAATTTTTCAACTAGTATGCACTATGTTTCCCCGAAAACAAGACTGGAACTTATATTAACTTTCCCCCCTCTCCTTGCCTCTGCCTTTGACTGCTGTTGGTGGCATGAGGCAAGACAGGTGGTGTTGCGGGGATGGAGCCATGCCCTGACCCCTGCATGGTTGGCCTGCCATCCAACCTCATCCTCCAGCTCTGCTTCACATGCCTCCCCCTGCCGCCCCACCCACGATGGCTCTGGCGAATGGGAATAGTGGAGAGCTCCCATCCTAAGAGGCAGCCAGGACTCCCCACTTCACCCCACCCAGGCCCCCACAGGTGCCCCTCGACACAAGCAATGTCAAGCAGTCCCTCCATCCCCCCCCCCAAGGGCAACCACAGTGCTGATGGTTTTAACGGGCTTATTTTGGGGGTAGGGGTTATATTTCAAGCATCCTGAAAAATGATACTAGGGCAGGGGTGATCAATTATGGCTCCTTCATGACTCGTGGACTTCAACTCCCAGAATTCCTGAGCCAGCCGTGCTGGCTCAGGAATTCTAGGAGTTGAAGTCCATGAGTCATGAAGGAGCCATAATTGCCCACCCCTGTACTAGGGCTTATTTTCTGGTTGGGTCTTATTTTGGGGAAAACATAAAAGGATAAGGAAAAAGAGAGGGTGAAATAGATATTTATGATCACATTTACAGAAACTGGGGAAGGCCACTATAATATGTAATAATAATTAAAGGATTCTCAAATTGTTGCTGGGTGTTCTATAGTTTTGATACTTTTATAAGTAAAAAAGCCTACATTTTTCGTATATGAAATGCAGCTATCACAGCATAGTTAGAGAAAAGTAGACTGGCTTTGGGTATTGATGTAATTTTTTTTTACTATTGGATAGGGAATCAGGGGTAAAAATATGAGTATTTGTATCAGTTTGATGGGGCATAAATCTGCACAGCCAATAATGGTTTATAAATATTCCCCCTGAATGGGTCTTGGAGTGAAGATAATCAGGTAAATTGTGTACCTTTTCACCAGTTCACTATGGAAGTTCTCAATTACAATATATCCAATCAAGGATCTTGTTCTAAACATCTATGCAAATGTATTCCTGAAGTAAGATAAAAATGGTAAGGTATTTTTTATGTTACAGTTAACTATAGGGAGAATGCAGCTGCAGGCTAGCTACCCGTTTTTTCCCATTAGGGAAAAAGAAACTACCCATCTCCGATCTATGTGTGCATAATTTAATTTTCTCTCTTCGATTTTCCTCTTAAGAAAGCTTTTCCTCTGCCATGCCAGGAACATCTCAAGAAATCCAATACAAAACTCAGAAAGACAGGCCATGTTCCCAAGTACCCCACTGCAGCTTTCTTTTCAAACACCAGCTTTTTCTCCCTCTCTTACTTCTGAAGAGCTTTCATTCTTCTTCTGTGTCACTAGTGCTTGGAGCCTGTAGGAAATCTATCTGCCTTTAAATTACTATCAGATGGCTCAAAAGCATGAATGGATAATTATACATGAAAGCTGTCAGGTGTTTGGGAGGTTCACATGTTCTTCTGGTGTTCAGAAGAACAAGAAAGAGGCTGCTGAAAAGTTTTGAATTTCTGGGATGTGAGGTTTTCATTTGCACCTATAGTCTGTACAGTCCGACCATATGTCCATCTTGAACCTTGAAGACAATTCACAGCATGAACATTATAACTATGAAGGAATGTAGGCCTTGGGAAGAGGGGAGGAAGAATGCACTGTTAAAATGAACTTCCAGGAAAGATTATTCAGTCCTGAGGGGGACAAAAAGATTAATATAACCTGCCTTGACTTTGATTGGTATAAGTTGGAGGAAGGAAGAGGGGGCCAACTTATTTACCAAAGCACGAGAAGGCAAGACAAGATGGGATGGGAAACTAATCAAGGAGAGAAGCAACCTAGAACTAAGGAGAAAATTCCAAAAAATGAGAACAATTAACCAGTGGAACAAATTGCCTTCAGAAGTTGTGGATGCCCCATTACTGTAGGCTTTTAAGAAGAGACTGGATAGACATTTAGCAGAAATAGAATAGGTTTCCTATGAGAGTAGGTGGTTGGACTAGAATAGATGACCTCCAAGGTCCCTTCCAACTCTGTTAGTGTTAAGGCTTTCAAGGTTATTACTGTTGTGATAGAGTCACTTTGAATAGTGAGATGAATTCAATACATAATCTCATATAAATTTAACAATAAATCAATTAATTCCTGGAATCCCAGCAGTGCCCTATAGCTTGATCTTGAGCAGATCTGAAAGGATAGAAAATAAGTTACGTTAGCTGTTTCTATCAACTTTCTAAGGAAACTCGGATTAGATTAGATTAAGATAACTGTACCACAGTTTTGCAAATGGGAGATGGCACTTTTATTTATTTAAAGGATGCAACTTATGTAACCACCCGTCTCATGCAATGATTTTAGGCAGTGTACTACACGTAATAAAAATAAAATATAGGCAATCCCCTTAGGCACCAGACCAACAGCCTCCCGGCTCAAAATCTCTTCCAAAATGTGCAAGGGATATGGAGGGATGCTGCAACATCTCCTGTGACAAAGGAGATATGGCTGAGATGTTTAATTCTGTCTTTGCTCAGAAAAAGCAGTCTTCAAGATACCACAACTTGGCACTGCTTTTCTTATGGGACCTGGCATAAGCCAATACTGCCAGTTTTTATCAGATGAGCCAAAACAAGCAGAGAGAGATAGTCCTGTATCTTCTCTCATTTAATGAAAAGACCAACTGAGGAGTCTGCCTAGCTTCTATTCCTCCCTGAATCAATCCAACTCTCACTATACTTCAATAAGATGCTACTCTTTCCATTCTTGGCAGGCACTGTCTCAGGAGAATGAATACTGATGGCCATAAGACAGAAACAATATACCTGGATAAGACCCTCAGGTCATCCTCAATGGCATATGCTGTGGGGGGGAAGGGTGTATAAAATCATAGAATCAAAGGATTGATGGGACCATGAAGGTCTCCTAATCCAACCTCCAAATTATGTATGTGTATGGTGTATGTAAACACACACACACACACACCCTTCTCACTATATCGGTGGTATTTTCCTCAATCACAGCTCCCATACCAGAAGCAGACGTGAAATTTAGCCGGTTTGCTAAAGAACCAGTTTCTATAGAACCAGTGGTAACAATTATAAGCAGTTCAGAGAATCGTTATTAGAAGAAATCTTCTTTTGTTTTTTTCCCCACTTTACAGGGTTAATCCTGTAAATAAGGCAGTTGTTTCTAGCCTAATCTTTACTGCCTTACTCACAGAAACTGCCTCTCCCCTTATTACATTGTAACTTTGGTGAAGTTGTAATGGTAACGGTAATTCTGTGCTTGGTCATGTTTAATCCTGTGGCCACGCCTACAGAACCAGTAGTAAAAAAAAATGAATTTCACCACTGAAAATTTGAAGGTTCTGTGCAGATGTTCCTAAGATCTCTTGAGCCATGCTCTCAGTTCAAGAATCACAGCCCTGAGTACTCCTTCCACTCCTTCCAAAACTGGGAGCACTTTGACCTTTACTTTCCACATCCTTTCCTCTTTTCCAGCTTCTGATCATTCTTCTTGATGTGTTCCTATTAGGTGCTACTGCTACATCTATCACCGCAGCTGTCCTCTGGTCCTGGTCTGCTACCACAAATCTGGTTAACTGGCCTGTATCTGCCTGTCCGTTTGGATCTGGAAGTTCATCAGGATCTTACCCCTGTTATTCTCCACAGCCTTCTATGGGCTATCTATCTATGGGAAGATGAGAACTGCTAGGCCCCAACCACCTGGCTTGGGCACCTAATCCATTTCTCCGAACGAGAGGCATTTTCTGGAGGGCAGTAGAAGGAGCAGTTTATTTATTGCACTTCTCGCACACAATAAAGGAACAATCTCTGGGACTGGAGGCAATGTGGGTGGGAGGGAAGGTAACAAAGCAGGAACCAAATGGATGGGCCATCTGCTGTGCAGCCTTTCAGCTCCTATCTTTCTCCACACATACATGAGAGCCTGCAGCTGTCTCACTGCCTCCTTGGTTCCCCAGAGGTATACATATAGGCGGATGGTATTTTTCTTCCAGGCCAGGATGCTGCAAAATTAAGCGTATTAATCATTGTAACATGAACACACATGACCTGAGAAGGGGGACAAAGAAGCAAAGCTCTTTAGGGCAGAAAATGCTGAGTCAGGCGATGGTGCGGCTGCTGGAGCCAGCAGGAGCTGCTCTTATTCAGCTGATGGAGCAGGACAGCTTCCAGAAGTTCCCCACAGAGCTCTTGCTAGGGGTTTTTCTCTACAGCAAAGAAAAACAGCCTCAGCAAAAGACAGGAGGATTTGCTTTCAACCTCAAAGCCCAGCCTTTGTTCACTGAAAGCCTCATTTGGAGAAGACTTTCTACCTAATTTGGAAGGGGTGGTGGTAGGGGGAAGTCCAGCCAAGTTTGTTGAATTGGGAGAAAAGGGCATTTGTTTAGTGGTTAAAGCATCAGCCTAGAAACTGAGAGCAGTGAGTTCAAGTCCTGCCTTAGACACGAAGCCAGCTGGGTGACCTTGGCCCATTCCCTGATTCTCAGCCCTAGAAGGAAGACAATGGTGACCCATCTCTGCAAATGTTGCCAAGAAAACTGGAGGGACATGTTCAGGCAATTGCCAGGAGTCAAGACTGGCTCAAAGGCAGAGGTGGGATTCAACCAATTCGCGCCTATTCGCTAGAACCTGTTGTTAACTTTCTAAGCAGTTCGGAGAACTGCTGGTTCAGCTGGTCATTAGGGCAGAGGACCAGTTGTTAAATTATTTAAATGCCACCACTGCTCAAAGGCATCCTCATCCCCACAACAAAATGGAAAATTATGGTTATTTCCAGACTATGCCACCTCCAGTGATTACCAGTGAGATTAAAGAAGTGAGCCGGTGGTGGGATTCAAAGAATTTAACAACCGGTTCTCTGCCCTAATGACTGGCTGGGTAGGCGTTGCCAGGTGATCATGTGACTAGATGGGTATGGCCAACTCAACATCACTCATCACACTTCGCTTCCCAGCCACTCACCTCAAAGGCCTCAACAAGATACAATTTCCCTCTCTATTTATTTATTACTACTGAACATCCAAAATACACTATTTAATCCTATGTATATGTGTAAATACACATTGCATAGTATAGAGTGTGTGTGAGCTAAAACATATTTACATAGCTCCTGCCTTCATTTGCATAGCAATACACAGAGAGAGAGAGGGGGGGGGATGGGGGGAGAGATACCAAATAGTCTGCAGCTGGTATAATGGATGAAGTGTCAGGAAATCTGTTGACATTCAGCCAAAGGGTAACAAAAGGAGGGAACAGGATCCAGGAACTAAATATAGGGACCAACAGATCACCTTTACCATGCAAATTCAACTACAGGCCAACAACAGTTTCTAGGTCCTTGCGTCATCTTTTGTGTCCAGCTGCTACTGTCCCCCACAAATGTTGTTGTTGCTGCTCCCCTGCTGCTTCCAGTTTCAATTAAAACTCCCTCCCAGTGTTGGAGACAATTTCACATTTAATACAGCATGTGTGCTTGCTTTAAAAAAAAAAAAGACGAAGAAGAAGAAGCAGAAGCAGCAGCAAGCAGCGGCTATATTAGTGTGGATGTGGCTCAGCCTTCATCTGCGAGCAAATGTCTATTAATTGATACACAAACAGGCTCCGTACGTAGAGAATACGACAACCAGCTGCATGCAGCAACTGTTGAATGGTAACGGATTTCCTCCTGTGACTGCTCTCTATTCAGCTGGGGGATGAGGCAATTCGTGCCTGAATGGTGTGTCTTTCTGGCTGTAGTAAAGAGTTCATTCTTTACTCTCTTTTTTTTTTAAGGTTGAGAAGCAAGCAAGGTTTTTTGTATGATTCTTTCTCCTCAAAAAATAGGGGAGGGAAAACTCAGGGAAGGAGCTCAGACTTATTTAACTAGGGTTGCTCAAGGGTAAACTTAACAGAGTAACAGAAGGGACCTTGAAGGTCCTCTAGTCCAAAAGCCCCCCCCCCCACCAACCTTTTGGGCACCAGGGACCAGTTCCGTGGACAGAGATTTTGCCACGGACTGGAGGAGGTGCGGTTTTTGCATGCTGCTTGCATCCCACAGATGGGGCTTTGCTTGTTTGTGCGGCCTAATTTCTGGCAGTGCCAGTTCACAGTTTGGGGGTTGGGGACCCCTGTTCTAGCCCATCCCTCTGTTCAAACAGGAAACTATACATCATTTCAGACAAACAGTTGTCCAGTCTTTTCTTGAATACCTCCAGTGGAAGGAGCACCCACAATTTCCGGAAGCAATCCATTCCACTGATTACCGGTAATTGTAATTCTAAGTGTTAGGAAATTTCACCTTATTTTTAGGTTGGTTCTGTCTTTGATTAGTTTCCATTCATTGCTTCTCGTTCTGTCTTCAGGTGCGTTGGAGAACAGGCTGGCTTGGAAAACATCAAATGGTGCAAATTGTTTTTGCCTTGTTTATTGACATTGGGACCTCTCAAATCCATGCTACGCTGGTGTTGCTCAAATTTCCATAGATTCTGATATGGTTCAGAGCATAACTCAATCAACTGTTTTTTAATTTACATGGATTGGCTCCCAGGAATCTTCAGGACTTTCTACATGAAACTGACTCGGGCCATCCAGTTCATTCATCTCAGGAAAGGATATATTAAAATACCCAAGGTTGTGTTTGGCCATAGCTCTTCCTTTCCTTTGAAATTAGAGGTTTAGTTGACTTCCATCCTGATGGCAATCAGGAAGACTGTAAAACTGACATGTTTCATCAAGCATCTGACATTCAATTGTCATCATTAGGTTTAAGTTGTACACTAGGGGCTATTAGTAACATGTTTTTATTAATAGGCATATGCTTACTGTTTTATTATTTTATGTTACAGGTGTACATCATTGGGATATCCATTAAAATATGATAGTATGTAAAAGCCTTCAATAAATGAATAACTTGGCCATCGCTTTTCCAACATTTACATGGGACAGCGTAAGAACATGATATTGTTCTCCAAACTGGTCCCTTCTAGATATAATTCACTAGAACACCAATCTTTTTCAGTCATGTACCACCACTGGTGGTGAAGGGTATGAATCCAAGATACATGGGAAGAACAGGATGCTAGTATGCAGCACAAGACACATACAAATTAGTCAGGAAAGCATATTGCTTCTCACTCAAAATCCCATCAGGCAGCTGAGAACCAATTGGCTTGTGGCGTGAATCTAAAGTTCATCCTACCCACCTGATTATTCTACTATAAAATTGTCAATACATTTTCATTTGGGCTCTGGGAAGTTGAGGGAAAAAGCCTTCTATCTCAGATATCTGGAAAACTGATGGTGTGTTGGAACTGCACAATTTTTAAAAAAAAAATTGTCAGAAGAAAATCCAGAAAGAAAAGCAATAATCAAAAAATAAAAGTTCCCACTGAGATTCAAACAATACCTTATCTTACTATACTATAATACTATAATTATTATACTATAATAATAGAGCAAATGTAGGTGTAAGAAATAATTTTGTTAAAATAAAAATTTTGTTGTGCCCGTATTTGATGCTTTCACCTTGTACATATAAATGTCATTGAACTTTGTGTATATAAATCAAATAGAGATAGATAGATGGATATTTATTTATTTATTTTATTAAATTTATATACCGCCTCTCTCCCAAGAAGGGTGGTGTACAACCAGCTAAAAACAGGACATAGAATAAATAACAATTAAAAAACAAATTAAAAAATTAAAATTAGA
>JAEANM010024889.1:0-11057 GCA_017656035.1 Myanophis thanlyinensis | reverse complement strand
AAATGGCTGGCTCAGGAATTCTGGAAGTTGAAGTCCATGAGTCATGAAAGAGCCAAGGTTCCCTACCCCTGCCTTAGAGAGAAGGACATTTTAAAGAATCCTACCTCACAATCCCTATGTTTTGACAAAACTAGAAAATCAATATTCATTAGTCTTATAGGAATGGAAGCAAAGTTCTGAAGATTATATTAAAGTTTCTCTTCATCGTACCATGAAGGAGAAACTGTTACCACTTCTGCAGAGCAAAGCCAGAGCTTTGTTCATGCCCAAGGAGTGCTGAAGTGACTAGTCAACCAAAGCTCAATCATCATGCCTCTTCAAAAGCATCTCCATGAGAAAGAAACATTAGCTTCTCTAAGCAATGGAGTTGGGCTGTCACTTGACTATGCGTAAAGTGGAGGAGTCACTTTCTCTCGAGCAATGCAGTTAAATGGAGTTACAGTTGAGGCACCTTTCTGAAGCTCTTTGATGAAAAGAGGAGCCTTCTAAGAAGCAGATGAGGGTCTGTGTTGCTTTTCATCACTCAAGAAAAGTCTCATACTCATGCAGAGCAGCCCTGTTTTTGGACCACAAGTTGACCAGTTGAGCAAACCTGTTCTACCTTGCTGCTTTCACTGAAAGCACTGAAGAATATTGTATCTGCTCTTCACAAAACTAATAGATAAGAAGGTGTCAGATGAAGATACAATTAGGTTGATGCTTACCTCTAGGATTTCCCTGGTCTATACTGCAAACACATAGCATTGACTGCACATCTCAGAAATGAAAGCATTATGATTATGGCTGTTCAACTCTGTGATTTAATATGATTTAATACAAGTTCTTCGGAGTGTCAGTTGCTTTTAATTACATTTCACTTATCTACTTTTTCTCTGTAGGTGGCAAATATCACAGTATGAAAGGAGTTATCAGAGGTCTTGATTGAAGGATAGATTGATAGTTACGATGTTAAATTTCCAGTGTTCTGCTCAGCGTTTATTTTACTGCAGTATCTTATGAGCATTCAGAATAACATAAATTTTCCAAATATCTATGGGGGGAAAGAGATTATTAGAGAGCATTAATTAAGACAAAAAAGAGATAATTTTGTTTACCTTCTTGAAATTCCTAAGGTCCTTCTCCCATCTCCAGCCACATTTCATTTTTGTTATATAGCAAGAATGGGGGAAAAATCTTACTACAAATGCTCATAATCCCAGAAGCTCAGCACATTTGCTGAAGAACAATGTATCACAATGGGTGTAAGAGACTTGCTTGAAATCATTCTGATAGCAGAATAGCAGATTTATTTATTTAGTGTATGACAATGTTACATTAGCCAAGAGACTACAGTGTTAATACAAAGTAGTTGTTTGGTTGCTGACGATTGGTCAGTTCACTCTTACGCATTATCCAGAGTGTGACACAGGGGGCAAGCTAGCTCCACACTCAGAAGGCTTGATGGCGTTCTGCAGCATCACCCAGAGTTTTTCCCACCACCAATGTCACCCTGCATTTGGCAGATCTGGCAATAGTTGAATTCATATTGCCACTTGAAGTGCCATTTTTTCCTGTTGAAGTAGTACCTATGTATCTATTTGTATGAAATAGGCTTTCAGACTGCTAGTTTGGCAGAAGCTGAGGCAAGTGATGGGAGCTCACTCTATCTGTGATGCTAGGACTTGAATCATTGGGATACAGACATTCTCCAGCATCCTTAAGCCACTGAGCAACCATGCCTCTGTGAGAATAGCAGAAACAAAAAGGGGGCTTCCGGTTTGATGTCTCAGCATGATTAGACGTGAAAGCAGGATGCTCTGCTTTCGTGCTACTTTTCCCCTGTCTGTAGACTCCTGAGGGGGCTGAAAGTCACCCTGTAGGGGCAATGAAGCAAAGGAGGGGTGCCCAGTCAGGGGGAGACTGCAACTCTCCTGGAGGACCCCCGGGCAGAAAATCCCTCTAGCCATGACAAGAAGAAGAAACAGCCAAAATAGCTGCCTGTAGCTGGGACAACTGTTGAAGTCAACATCTGTGCAAGTGCAGGGGTGGAGTTGCTGAGCAGTGGAGGAGCTGGGTGAGGAGAATTTTTTGTCTCATGACTACTTGGACTCCCTCTGAAAAGAATTTTGAACAGAAAAGTTTCTATAACCAGGATAACCAAAGTGGCAAAATGAAAAGAGGAAAAGAAAAAAAAAAGGAGCTAGTTTAAAATGGTAGAGAACATCTAAAAGAAAAAGCAAAAATTAGGGAAAATAAAAAAATAGACTTTCTAATTTGGCAAACTATGAATGGACTGGCATTTGGACCTGTTGAAATAATGGATTTGAATCAATTTGTTCAATTTGTTTAAATATAAAAATGGAAAAAGCCATCATTAAAGTTCATTTATTACGGAACCTAAAACCAGCCCTATTCTGCCACCTGCTGATGAAAGAAAGTTCAAGATAGTGTGGAATAAGGATATACTTGTGAGACAAGACCCCGGAGGATTAAAAAGTATTATTTTATTATTAAACTGTATCAAAGAAGAATTTTTCCTGGGACTAAATCAAAGAACTAAGTGTTAGATATCTGATAGAGGGAGATTTGAAACTATAGAGACTTTCAAAAGATTGAGGAGATTTTGATTTGAATATTTGGTTGCTGTTGGTTGTTGAATAAAGAGACTAAAGGAAACCTTACAAGATGATTCAGCAGCAGGAAGAGATGAAATTTTGGCAGGCGATGGCGTCGATGATACAATATATGAAGAAGATCTGGAGGCCAAGCTGTAAAGAACTAAAAATTAAAATGGAGGTGATAGAAGGCAAGCTGGACATTTTGCTACAAGAAGCTACAAGCAAGCAAGATGCCCAGGAAGAGAGGGGCCATCCAAAGCAAAAGAGGGAAACAGAGCAACCAACTCAGAAAACACAGAATGATATAGAAGACCCAACACTGAGGAAAAGAAAAAATGTGAAAGTAACCCAGGGAGAGGGTTTGATGATAGAATTAAAAAGGAAAATGAAGAAACAGGAAGAGAGTTGGGGGTCAGGGTGAAGCCTGTAGAATTTAATTATAGGAGAAAGATAGAGAAGGAAAGAAAGCTCAAACTAAGCAAACAACAAAATGAAATAGAGAGAAACATAGACCTAAAAATGGAATTTGAAAGCCTAATGAAAAAACAAACAAATAAAGAGTTAATGCAAACAAGAGATGATGGATAAAAAGAGATATATAAAGTTAAGGCAGTAGTAGAATAAACATAGGAAAGAGTAGTCTAGGGAAACTAGAGAGTGGGGGATAAATAAAACATAAATTAATTTTTTCCTTTAAAAAAAAGGGGGAATAGAATTAGAATTGGGTAAGGGAAATAATAGTCTGTATTAATATACTGTATTTTTCTTTTTGGTGGGAAATGTATACGCTATGTAAGGATATTGATACCATACCTGAATATTAATAGGTGAATTTATTTTACTATAAGGTGTGTAATGTTAGTACCAATATTAGAATCATACAAATGGTTAAATATGTGTTGATATAAATAAGAGTTGAATGAAAATATAAAAGATATGATGGAAAATATGATGGTAATGAAATGATATGAGAAAATTTTGAAAAAGATAAAATAAGAGCAATAATATTTGAAATGTTAGTACTAACACTAGAATTGAGTAAAAGGTTAAATGATAAAATGTGATAGGAAGGTGGATAGAAAATATGATGTATATAGATAATGAAGATGAGAATTAAAAGATATGATGAAACATTGATTAAATGAGAAATGAAGAATATATTTTATAAATAAGAATATTATTGTGGGGATGTATAAGAATCAGAATTGTAAAATGTATGATTATTGTTAAAACTTGTATTATGGGTTGACACCCAGGTGCCACACTGTTCAGAAAATGATATATTGCAATATATAGAAAAAATAAAAAACTTGTAGTTGGAAAAAAAGGGAATATAATTCTTAAAATAATATTGTCTATGGGAACAAATTCCGTAAAAAGAAAATAAAAACCAGTTTTCAACTTTAATAACCATGCTGGTTTTATTAGTCAAAAGCAGTGTCCATTGTTGTTACTCACACAATCAATACACCACAAGGTATTACTACTTTGATTGGGGTGTCAAACTCAAGGCCCGGGGACCGCATCTGGCCCATGGGTTGCTTAGATCTGCCCCGTGGGTTCATCCTAGAAACAGTGAAGGATCACCCACAAGTCTGTCAGTTAAAATGGAAGTCGGGAGGGCTGTGTGCAGCTCTCCTGAGGTCTGTTTTGCTAGCAGAGGGTTGCAGAAGGCCGTCGCAACCAAAATGGAGTTCAGGAGCCCATTTTCACTGGCAGAGTGTTTGGGGCCCCACAGGCACCCCAGACTCGAGTGACATCAAGCTGGCCATGCCCACCCTGCCACGCCATCCACCCATCTCCAAGGTCAAACACAACCCTGATGAGGACCTCAATGAAATTGAGTTTGATACCCTTGTACTAGATGATCATTTCTTGTCATTATTTGCTGTAATGCCTGCTTATACAGAATTAACATTTTAGAAATATTTTATAACATTTCAGAGAAGGCAGAAATGCCTTTTCTCTGTGCACATAGAATACACAGAAAATAATGTAGAGCACTTCTTATTGAAAGGCCACAGCAAAACAAGAGAAGAGACTTTTTGGTTAAAATGTGTCTTTTCATGGCTCTAAATCCCAAGTCAGAAAAATAGATCTTTTGAATTACAATATGATAAAAGGTCCTTTTAGGGCTCATTTTCATCCCCCAACTATGGCATGAACATGCCCTAGTAACCACTTTTGTATGACATTGTCAGGACACAATTTACAATCTCTTTAATTAGGTCAGTCACACACTTCAGTGGCTTATGTTCTGTATGACAATCCAAATTCACCGCCATGTATTTTGCTTTATTTGGCACAGTTTACATCTAGAGTCAAAGTGACCTGTCCTTTTAAAAAGGCTCATTTAGTTTTCTGCTATGCCAAATTATGACTGTTCATGGAATTGAAAGAAAAATCATGTACTGAGAATCCTACACACATTACACAAACTTCACATTCAGATCAGAAAAGAAACAGCTTACCCTATAAAAGCAATGGAATCATGACAAATGTCTCAGAAGGAAACCTCTCTAGTTTCTAGGGATGCAAACATGAGGGGAGATGTATTTTCAGACTTGCAACACCTTATTAGTGTATCCTTATAATAAAGATAATGCTAGTACTTGTGGTTAGTGCTTCTTTTCTAGACTACCTCTAAAGACTGACTGCACTGCTTGTGTAAGTCCCAATCCATAGCCGAGACAGCCTAAAACTGACCTTAGCTGTTCCAGTTTTAATGTATTTTCTTCTCTTGAAACAATTTTTGATGTGGATACAATTGGGGAAGCTTAATCAATGATGTAGTTCATGACATAGTCAGGGCTGGAATTTGTGGCGGTCCAACCTGTGACCTGTTATTAGGACAACCCACCTTTAAAAGATCCATGAGACACAAAATATTGCCCTATCACAATTAAGGAAAGTGATAGTGATTTGTGTTTTCTTCCTCATGTCAGGCAATATTAGGTAGGAGAATGTCCTTGTCCCATATTAAAACAGGGAGGAAAAGAAGTATTTGCTGGTCTCATCATTGAGACAGAAAAGTCACTGGCAACAAGGACTAAGGTGTAATATGAGCTGTCCTACTATTCTTCAAGGACAAGGACTAATAGATTGTATTTTAACATAGCTGCCTGGTTGTCACTTCAGAATGAGTTAAGAGTTAACTAGTTAATTCTCATCTCTAAAGCTAAAAACTTTAAAAATGCAATAAAAAAGATAGCAATTAAATGTTGGATAGGCTCAAAATAAGAAAAGGCAATAGCAAGTGTATCTAAGGAGGGAAATATATACAAAGAAGGGGAAAACCTGTGGAATCTGTGCAAATTTCCTATGACAAATTTACTATTCATTTTGAAAGTAATCATAACAGCATAGATTCATTGGTATACTTTTAAAAATGAAACAACTTATACCCTATACTAACTGTTCATTAGGGCCATTGTTAAAAAAAGTTTTAGTGTTTAATTATCAATTTGTCCTCTGAGTAAAAAGGATAAAGAATTATTATACTAAGAATATATTGGCCCATCTCCCATCCAAAATACAAAGCTACCAGGAAAAAAACCGATAAACAAGGCAGAAAGATATATGATATATGAATTAATTCTCAACATATGAATTCTAAGCTTAACAATTTTGAGGTTATAACAGAAGAATCTCAAAGTTCAAATTATGCAATTTTTCCCCATATCTAGTTTGGACACAATGGGATCTAACCCCCAATGGGATCTGTGACTGAGTGTGAGAGAAATGTTAGGAATTAAAGAGGCTATTTGGATTGGAAAAGGTGCAAATCAATGGATCTGATTGATGAGAGGGAACTGTTGCCATGGTGGCATCAAAATGAAGGATCGGGAAATTAAGAAGATTAAGGAGATAGTGGAGTTTATTTGGAAGATTTGTAAGGGGGGAGAGATTGGATTATTGAAATGTTTCTTGGTTAAGAGACTAGATTTCTTTTATTAATGTTTTAGTTATGGCCTCTGATTGAATCATTCTAATCCCAATTAAGAATCAGGTGTTTCACACTGTTTAGAGTCAGCAGACTGTATAAGAGTCAGCAGAGTAATGTATAAGCCGTGTACATAAATAACATAAATAAATGTACTGAAGAAGTGGCAGAGCAACAGTAAAAAAATGCATATGGTGAAATCGATACCTTTATTGAACAACAAAATAAAATATATGTTTGGTTTCCCAGGATTGCTGTAGTTCCAGAGCATCTCAGCAAAGAGATCCTTATGGAACCAGATCTAGCTTAACTACTCACTCATGTTGTACATTATCAAGTTTGCAAGCTTCAGCCTTGAACAAATAGAGTAGCAATCTTTATAGTCTATTCTTTCTTAAGCTTTATAGAGAATGGAAGACAAAATGTATACTGTACCTGCAAGAGATTTGGTTAGTCCGTATCAAATACTAGAAACGAACTGGTGGACATTTAAAAAAAACTTTGCCTTGTCTCTGGAGTTCTTTTTTTTATACTGAGAAAGTTCTAGAAATTTACCCAGATTGGGACATTCCTGACAAAAGCCAAACTAGAGGTTTTTTGGTTTTTTTGGGGGGTGGGGTGGGATTGTAAGTGAAAGCAGCTGATCTCTTGCAGGAAAATTTCATTATAAGATAGACATTTATAAAGTGGACATTGGTTGAAAAATCATTGATTCTATTATGCAGCAATTTACAAGTTATATAGGATGTCTTGCCCAGAAGGCTAACTGTAATTATTGTAAAAGGTTGAGGCATTGTGCCAGTATTTGTTGTAAAAGCCAAGCCAGTGTAATCAGCAAGTGCATGTAATTATGGTAGCAGATGTTACATTCTTGAGTACGGTCAGGTTTAGCTCTATAAACAATACAAATCAAGTAAAAACAATAGGAATCGCAAAGGATAAGAAATGATACTAAATCCCAACTCAGCAATTTACCTATATTAGCTGGTTTTCATGACTCTTTGGATTTACCAGACATTAAGTCATAATTACATACTTTGTTATGTGATAATTCACCTTTTTATACAGGTGTTTGCCTATATCTACAGAGGTTTATTTTGGCCTTATGCCCATGACATACTGACATGACTTGTAAAAACACCCAAGAAGGTTTAATTTACTAGAATAATTAATCAGTGGAATAACTTGCCTCTAGAAACTGTGGGTGCGCTCTAGGCGGTTTGTAAGAAGAGATTGGAAAAATCATTTTCTCAAAATGATATAGGATTTCCTACTTGAGCAGGTGGTTGAATTAGAAAACCTCCAAGGTCACTTCCAGCTCTGTAATTCTGCTCTATTCTGACCCAGTAAACTAACTTAACAGAGTTAAATTTCGTTAAACCTAAACAGATCCATTCATGTACAAGACTATATCCCATTCTGATGCCATTGGTCATAAGGACATCAAGTCACATCCTCCGGTCTTAATATGAGCCTCGATAACCAGCAATAAAAGAAAATGGCGCTTAAGTGGCTGAGATAATTGTGCATGTTCCCAATAAGAAATATACACTACTGTGTTGAAAGAGAGATCCTGCCATGCATCTCATGAACTTGTCCTGTGGCAGCAATTGAAATGCAAGAATACAAGGACTCATGAAAGCAAGCATGTTCATTTCAGAAGCCAAAATTCCACTCTGAAAAAAAAAAAATCTAGGATTTTTTCTAGTTCTAGGAATCAGAGTAAAGATTACTCTTGTACTAGTCCAAAGGTTAGTTGGGGAATCATAAAGAACATACATATAGGGAGTCAGGTCCAAAGTTGAAAATCTGTTTACTAAAAGAAGTCTGGCTTTCAAGTTCTTATTTTAAATAATAATAATATTTTTTAAAAATCTGGAGAGTGGACATGATAGTACCTGGAGACTGCAGAAGAGAAGAGAAGGAACTGGAGAAAATCACAAAATACAAAGACCTGCAAATAGAAGTAGAATGACTGGGGCAAAGAATTCAAAGACAGTATCAATAGTGATAGGCACCCTGAGTGCAATTCCAAAACATTTGGAATACCACTTGAATATCATCAGCATTAACAAAACCACCATCAGTCAGTTGCAAAAGGCAGCTTACGTGGAATACTGTACACCTTGTGACCATACTTTTAACACCATCAAGTATAAGGGTCTGCCTCTCCCAGGTCCTTGGGAAGGACTCAGTAGGTGAACAAAAATGCAAATCCAGTCAAAACTACTGCCTGAGTATGCAACCAATCATACTGTAACAATGATAATACTTTATTGATTAGTCAGTTGACCATATCAAAGCATGAGCATCAGCCACAATAAAATTTAATAAAATGAGGTAAGGCAAGACATAGTGTGATAAGATAAAATTGGCTACAGAGAGATAAAAATGGAATTAACTTCAGTATGGTAAAACACAATAAAGATAAAAGGGTGAGATAAAAGTGTATAAGATAAAATAGAAAACAAGGATGTATAATAAAATGAATATTAAATTGCAAAGTATGTCTTTAGGTGAATTCGTTATCTTTCCACACAGCCCCAATCTGTTCTATAAAATGCGTTCTCTGGTGGACAGTCCTAACTATAAACTTAAAAATTCTAGTGACTATATATACAGTATATTTATGTCCTGAGATAAATAAGATGATCTTTTATTAGAGTATATAGTTCTTTCAAGTAGTATCTCTAAGCACTGAGACCCTTCTGAAGCATATAATTGATAATCAAATGTAGACACACAATGTCTTCTATTTCTGATGTTCAATAAGTTCTCTCAAAATATGGCACTTCTGGAATCATCCATTTTTGGCCATAAAATCTGGTGGTTTGAATCTTGCTCTTATTATTGAATCAAAATCTAGGATACACATTTCCAGATATTTATTGCACTCAATAACAGATTATTCTACAAATCTATGGAATTGTATAAGCATCTCATATAGGCCAATTTTTCCCAAGACCAAGACTAAATCTGGAAGCTTTCCTTGACATTTATTCAAAGTTAAAATATGTTGAATAAGATTACTTTCTAAATATGTATTCAGTAATTCTCCACTTCTGATACTTAAAATAATGTCTCAGTAACAACATTTAAAACTCTCAGAAAGTCTTAACTGAGGTTTCAGTGCTCACAAGCTGCCTTGGGAGGCTTCAGATTGCTCTCTTTTGATTTACTGTCTTTTAAGCTTGTCATTATTTCTTAGGCCTGAAATCCCTCCTTATTTTTATTTAGATGTTGTATATCACGCTTGGGAATACTCCAGAAGAACAGCCAGGGAACAATTACTTGATGTATAGCTATTATCAGTTCGGTAGACTTAATATTTAATGCGGACACATGTACATCTAGGTAAAGTATTACTAAACCTGGCTTGGTGGAGGGGGGCATGTTACCTTGGGAAATGAAACTTGCTCCTGGTCATTTGTTAATTCTTTTATAAGCATCTCTTCCAAGAGCTGTGCAAATGTTAGGTTCCTTTTTTGGCTCTTATCTCCTGATATGCAAAACCCAATACACCATGCATCTGTTACTGAATCCTCTGGGAACTTTTTGGTTAGCAGCTGTACATATTAGTTTTGAGAATGTGGAAAACCTTATTGTTGACAATTTGGACATGCATTATTTAATTATGTGCCAACTACAATGCACTGATAGATTCTGTGATTCTTCACCAAGTGTAGAGCTAGAAAACATGTTTGTAGCCACAAGCCCTATTATTACTATTATTGGCAATTAAGGATTACAAGCAGCTTAACAAAGGTAAGATGATCTCACTAGAGGAAGAGAGATCTGGATTCTTGACTTGCAAAATTGGGGAGGGGGATGTCAGTGGTTAAAATAACTAAGTTAAGTAGCTTAATATATCTGTTTCATTTATTTTATTTTAAACATGCTGTTATTTAAAGATTTGCTGCTAAATTTCATTTGTGCCTGGGGAAAATATTGAATTGGGATTTTATGTGTAAATATCCTCAATTTCTTCTATTTTTCCCATGCATATCATTCATTTTGGTTAATTATTGCAGTTATTCTAGTCTCTTTAATAGGAAATTTTAATCATTGTCTTTATTAAAAAGCCACCATTAAATGTATTCATTTTTAAAAACAGCTTGTGATATTCTTCTGGATTTCAAATATTTCATGATGACATAATTGATTGCTGCAAATCATTTGGATTTTTAATGCAACGTCTTCATTCACATGGGTAAATATGTTTGTATTTATACCTTTATCATTAGATTAAGCACCAGTATTTGAGTTTCAACTAGTTTCACATTTTAATAGTATTAACCATACACATTTTAATATTTTTATTTATTAAAATATGTATGCATGTGTGTGTGTACACATACATACATATTTTTAATAAACATGTATGTAAAAATGTTTTCCTAGACTTCGCAACAGTACGACAGATGTAATATATATATTTTTGTCTTTTTGCAACGTTTTGGCGAGATCCCACTCGCCATCTTTAGGCTGGTGCCTTCTGCTTCAAGTCAGGGCAAGAA
>JAEANM010024888.1:0-11057 GCA_017656035.1 Myanophis thanlyinensis | reverse complement strand
CCCAGAATTCCTCAGCCAGCCAAGTAAAGCAAAGCTGGCTGAGGAATTCTGGGAGTTGGAGTCCACAAGTCTTAAAGTTGCCACGGTTGGAGACTTCTGATTTAGACAGAATACAGAATTAACAGTGTTGGAAGGGATCCTTAAGGCCTTGTAGTCCAACCCCCAGCTTAGTGTTTCTTCATTTTCTTCTCCCCCACCCCCGCAGGCCATTGCCAACGTGATCAGCATCAACGAAGCCAACAACCAGACCACCAAGATGCTGAAGAAAGCCTGAGGCTACTTCAGCCTTTCGGCCCCCCGCCTCCCCCCATTCACCAAATGCAACCAGAGTTACCGACTTCTTCCGCCCTCTGCTCCGGAGTGGAGACCTTCCAATCCAAGCGATTTAAACCAAGTTTGCTGCGTGAATCTCATCCATTTTCCGAACCAACATGCATGCTTCCAGGTTGCTAAAGTGATGCCCACGTGAATGGCAAGGGAGGGGGCCTAACTCAAGCTTTGGCCCCGGGGGGTGTGCGTGCGTGCGTGCGTGTGTGTTGTGTTTCCTTTGGCGTAAGAACCCTCTGAGCTATCTCGGTGCCAACCAGCCTGCCTCCTCTTGAATGGCTAAGATGGCCGATGAGCAACAACTTTGCTGGAAAAAAAATGCTCTGTTGAAGAGGAAAGAAAGTTCTCTGAGAAACTGACTAGGCCACTTCCCGGATTCCCCATGGGAAAAAAGCTAGGAACGGCTATTTTTAAAACCCAATGGCAAAAATAAACATCCAACCAATTCGGCTTAGTCTGGCCACAAATGTTTCTGTAGCTGAAGGCTATGGAGCTTGGGGAAGCCAAGAGACCTGGTGGGACACTTGAGGGTCATCCAAACAATTCAGGGGTGAATGCCGAAAGAGAGATGTTGTGGCTAGAGGTGGGTCCATTAAAAAGACCAATCATTTTAATTTATATTTAGGCTCCATCCCGCCTTCCTCCAGGGTCTGTCCGAGGCAAGGGAGGAGACCCAAACTGCCCTCTTAGCTGGGCACCAGACCGGGCAAGGCTGGCATGGCCCAAGGATGTAGAGAAGGACCCCGGCCAGCAAGTGCAAGAAGGCAGCCCCCTCCCCGTGTCCAGCCCATGCACCACCCCTGAAAATGTGGCTTGGCTTACATATCACTGTGGATTTTGACACTGTGCCTGTTTTCCTTTCCGTATTTTTTTTAAAATCTGTTTTCTGACTTACGACGTGAGTGATGGGTTTTAAAGTCCAGGCAAATCATGGTCTGTGTTGTGTTCGTTTTATTTGTGTCGCTCTAGGGATCGCGTACACTTTTGGGGGAAAAAAGACACGCTCCCTTGCAGGTTTGGTCTTGCAAGCTCCCTAAAATAGATTTTGCTCTTCTCTGCTTCTGGAGTTTCCCAAACAGGACCAGGGGTGGGGGTGGGGTGGGGGTCCCAGCAGGGTCTCTCCTCGCATTCCCAGCTTCCTTCTCAATGCTTCTTGATTTTTCCAAGCAGATATATGTTATAGATCGCGTAGCCAGTGCCTGGAGAGGAAAATTCAAAAACAGGCTGAGTTAAAACCCAGTTGGTTCTCGGCTTACAACCACAGCACTGAAAAAAGCAACCAGTGGCCGCTTTTCACACATACGACAGTCACAGCATCCCCACGGTCACATGACCAAAATTTGGACGCTTGGCACAACTGACTCGTACTTAGGACAGTTGCAGCATCCCGGAATCACACGGTCCCCATTTGTAACCTTCTCAGCTGGTTACTAACCAGCCAAGTCAACGGAGAACCAGATTTGCTTAACGACAGCATGACTGGCTTAATGACTAAAATGGGGCGAAACTCACTTAACCATTGTCTGGCTTAGCAACTGGGGGTCGTAAATCGAGGATTGCCCCAGAGGACAATTTCCAAGGGGCCTCCCTATCCCCATGCTGGAATTCAGGGGGTTGGGGGGGGGGAGCTGGGTTTCTGCAACTGAGGCTATGTGTGTTTGTGGGTCCCTGTGTGCACACGTTACCCATAAAAGTCTGCTGTCCGTTGATGCCCTTGTCGCTTCACATCTTGAATTTTTGGACCCCCCTTACCCCCTGCAGCCCTCCCACCCCGCCTTTCAGCCCCCGAAGTCCGGATGGGGAAGGATCGACTTCACTCACCCAAGGTTGCGATGGTCATGGTGATGCGATACAGTATCATATCGGAGGTCCCCCTTTTCAGGTGCACCGGCAATTCATTGTCCGCCTGGGGTGGGAGCACAAGAGACCCCCCCCCCTTAATTCAGTGACGTCCACACCTCTTAAAGGGGCCCAGATTGAGAAACCCCAATTTGAGGTGGGGAGTTATGGCTGTCCCAACTGCTCCTGGGCTGCTGAGTAGCCCCAAAAATAGACCTAGAACCAGTCTGGTCTAGTGGTTAAAGCGCCAGACCAGAAACCAGGCAACAGTGAGACAGTAGACTCACCTTAGACATGATAGCCAACTGGGTGACTTTGGGCCAATCACTAGGAGACAGGGAGTTCTAGTCCCGCCTCAGGCATGAAAGCCAACTGGGTGACTTTGGGCCAATCACCAGGAGATGGTGAGTTCTAGCTTCACCACAGGTATGAAAGCCAACTGGGTGACTTTGGGCCAATCATCAGGAGACTGGGAGCTCTAGTCCCACTTGAGGCACAAAAGCCGGATGGTGCAGCATCCCAGAATCACGTGATCATCGCTTGCGATCTTGCCAGCCAGATTCCAACAAGTAAAATCAATGTGGGAAGTCAGATTTGTTTAACAACCGCCTCGCTCAGCAACGGAAATTTTGATGCGACAGGTGCAATGCCAGTGAAAAAGGGGTGGGGCTTTAATGGCTGGGCTGCAGGTTGTAGCTCCGTCTGCCGGCACTCGGGTTGAGAGCCTGGCAGAAGGCTAACGGGGTAAGAAGGGGATGCAGCCAACGTCTCACCTGGAAGATCTTCTGATATTCAGCAATTTTTTTATTCATTTGCCGGCCGGAGGTCGAGAAGTTTCGGAGGGACTGTAAGCGAGTCACCTGTAGCCAAAATGAGCTGGAATAAAGAGCTGGGCCTCGCCAAGAATCCCCCCCCCTTTTTACAAATAGAATCGAATAGAAGAGAATAGAATAGAATAGAATAGAATAGAATAGAAATAAGGAATAGAATATAGAATAAGAATAGAATAGAATTTAGAATAAGGAAATAAGAGAAGAGAATATAGAATAAGAATACAATAAAACAGAATAGAATATAGAATAAGGAAAGAATAGAATAGAATATAGACTAAGGAAAAATAGAATATAGAATAAAGAAATAATAGAATAGAATATAGAATAAGAATAGAATAAAATAAAATAGAATAGAATATAGAATAAGGAAATAATAGAATAGAACATAAAAAAATATAGAATATAGAAAACAGTAGAGAACAGTCAAACCCCCTCCTCAGGCAGGAAACCATTTTGGGCAGCCCCCCAATCTATCCCATACTATTATTATTATTATTATGGCCATGAGGGGGGTCTTGCTCCCTCCCCATTTACTCTCCCCCCCAATGCCCCTAACCCTGGCTCTGGGGAGGAAAGGAGGGCAGCCCCTTGAGTTGGGGGCTGTAGCAAAATAAATCATTTCTTTTCTGTATCTTCTATGGTTCAGAAAAATGCAGCCCCAAGACAAGTTTGTGACAACAACTGCCTGTGCACTTTTTCTTCTGTTGTGGGCACGGGTGTGTGAAAAGGAGACAGACATCCTCCCCCCTCAGGGGGGTTGTGGGAAAGAAATCTTCAGTTCGCAAGGAAATCACGAACCCTCCGAAAAAGTGAGAAGGAACTTACCGGTCAAAGGACCCAGCTGCCCTGCATAATTTTTCCAACTTCTGCTTTTTGCGTGTAAATAAGTACAAAGCACACTCATCCCCCCCCCTTCACACCTATTTGCATTTCTTGGGGTTTTTTTCTCCCTCCTGGGGGGAGCCCAAAAGCAGAATTGAAATGTCTTTCTTTGGATCGACCAGATGTGGCCAGCTGTCCGGCTTCCCACCAGCCCAGAACTCCGGAGCTGCTACAGCGTCCTGTTACCCCTTCAAAAATTTTTGCTTGTGTGAATTGCACGGCCAAAGGGCAGAAGTTTGTTTGTTTGTTTTGCTCAACTGCTGAGAAGCTGCCCTGAAAACCTCCAGGGGAGTTGGAGGGGCAATGAGTGGCTTTAATTTCTGTCCCGTCCCCCGTCTCCCCCCCCCCCCCCCCCAGTTCTGTTTTTACCAGCAAGGATCTCATTTTCTCCTGGGTCTGCTGCTGCTCCCTGCTTTGCTCTCTCGCTTGAGGTGGGCCTCGTCCTTTGTGGGGGCCTCTCCAAGGATACTACTACTCCTAGTGCCAAAACAGCTGACAGGGGGGTGGAGAGAGCTGGAAGTGGCTTGACCAGATGCCAGGAGTAAGGGAAACTGGGAAGGTCAAAATACTAGTTGCAACTGAGCGTCCTCCCTGCTCCCCCCCCCCCGTCCGTAGAGGGGAGCAGGGGAAGGCGAGGGGGAGGTCCTCCTCCCCTTGGTACCCGATTTAAAGACCCCTGACCTTGCCCCAATGAAACGGCTCCAGAGGTTGTGGGTGCTCCATCGCTGGAGGTTTTTCAAGAAGAGACCGGACAGCCGTTTGTCCGGAATGGCATAGGGCAGGAGAGTCCAATCCAGGCTTCTGTAAGATTTGTGGACTTCAACTCCCAGAATTCCCTACCTAGAAGCAGGTTGTGTGGAAGTCCACAGGTCTTAAAGTGGCCAAAGTTGGACACCCCTCTCATAGAGCCTCTTGCTTGAGCGGGGTGTGTGTGTGTGTGTGTTGGTCTAGATGACCTCCACAGACCCTTCTTTGGCTCTTGAAATAGAATTGCATTTTGCCTGGATGGACTGCCGTCAACAGCTACGACATTTTGCTGGTGTGCCTTTGTGCCTTTGCACGCAAGTAGAGAGAAACAATTCACACCGTGGGTTAATATGGAATATTTCTACAGATATTCCTCGACTTACGACCATTCTTTTAGCCACCCTCTCAAAGTTGCAACGGCTCTGGGGGAAAAAAAGTGACCGATCGACCAGTCCTCACACTTACAACCATGGCAGTTTCCCCCCCCCCCTGCACTGTCATGGGATCAAAATGGGGCGTTTGGTATCCTTTTGTGATCTTTCCAGTTGACTTCTGACAACCAGAGTCAATGGGGGGAAGCCGGATTCGTTTAACGACCCGTTAAGATTCACTTAACGACTGCAGCGATTCGCTTAACAACCGTGGCGAAAAGGACTGCAAAATCAGGCACGTCTAAAAGGTTGAGGAATCCCAAATGATGGGAGCCATCCATCCCTATCGTTACTCTCAGGCTGGCTGGGGAATTCTGGCAGTTGAAGTCCGTCCATCTTCAAGGAGCCAAGGTTGAGAGATTGGGCCTTCTGTGAAACCTTGAGGTCTCCATCTACGACCAACCCACCATTTCAGGAGGATGTGAGGCCTCACGGGGGTTGGGTGTGGGTCACAGCTGAATCCTGGTTCCTCTCCATCGATGCAGAAGTGAAAGCAGTTCTTCTTCTTCTTCTTCTTGCAGAGTAAGTTTTGTGCCTGGATCTTGGAGGGGACAGATCAGGTGGTGGTGTCAGGTAGGCTACTCTCTGAGCTGGTGTGGTGGGAGAGAAGTTGAAGCTTGGCCAACGAGGACCAAGGAGCTGCAGCAGCGAACCATCCGTGTAGGTCAGAGGTCCTCTCTAGTATTTTGGGCACCCTCAAACTTTCCAGGAAGGCTTCACCAACCCAAATCTGGAATCTTCTGCAGTAGAGGTTCTACTCCTGTGACTTCTCATCAACTTGGCCACCTTCTTTGTCCAAGTTCTTGGAGTCAATGGCTTTGTCCAAGTTCTTGGAGTCAACGGCTTTGTCCAAGTTCCTGGAGTCAATGGATCTTCCTGAACTTCAGAAGGACACGAGGTCTTCTTGGCCCGGTGGGATGCCAGGAGATGACCCTCCTCTTCTGCTTTGCTTGCAGACATGCCGTTGAGCTGGGCCACGCTGGGCTTCCTCTGCACCAGCTCTTTCTTGTACCTCTTGAGCTCTGAGAAGGTGTGGGAGAAGCCAGAGAAAGACCACTCC
Source organism: Myanophis thanlyinensis (assembly GCA_017656035.1). NCBI lineage: Eukaryota > Metazoa > Chordata > Lepidosauria > Squamata > Homalopsidae > Myanophis > Myanophis thanlyinensis. The sequence goes on along the minus strand of JAEANM010024888.1, from coordinate 4,938 downwards.
AGGTAGGTGGGACATCTTGCGACAGGTGAGGGCTGGGGAACCCAAAAGGCAAGAGTGTGATTGTTGACTTCTCTCACAGGGTATGTCCTTGGGGATGCCTGATCTTCGTCCAGATGTGGCCCAGCTCCTTCTGCGTGGTGAGTGGACCACCAGGTGTCCTTCTGAAGAGGAGGGCTCCTCAACACATTCACCACCCAAAGAGCTCATCTAGGATTAGACTTCAACCATGAATGAATGGCATGGATTACCTCCAGAAGTTGTGGGTGCTCCGTTGGTGGGAGGGTTGCGATTGGGCCCCAGTTCTCAAATTTTCTGAGAAGGGAGGGGCATTTTTGAAATGATCTTCAGACTGTGTGCGTGTGTGTGTTGGATTTTGGGATTAACGAGTGAACCAGATAGTATTATCAGGGTAGGTAGAGAGAGAATCAATTTCATTTTTACCAATTGAAGAGAATATTTATACCTTGGGGCTGAACTGGCTGCTGTTTGAGCTCGGTTGTCTTCTTGCAGATGTTTCATGACCCAACTAGGTAACATCATCAGTGCTTTGCTGCTTCTTTTTAACGCTGATCAAGTTATCTGTCTGGGTCATGAAATGCTTGCCAGGGATCCACCCAGCTCAGAACAGGCCACGGAATCCATCATGTGATTCCTTTTTCCTTTTTTGCTCAAAGTCTCTACCGAGCAAGTATGACTGCGTCATGCCCGAGACGGCCAAGAATTGGACCATCCATGGATTGTGGTGAGCTGCTCCCACCTGAAATGAAACACCTGCCTTTCCTGTGACCCCGGTCCCTCATGGCTCCCACCAAGGGCATCCTGGGAAATGGAATTTTCCCAAGGGAAGTGGAGAAAGGGATTCCTACCGCTGGTATTATGGCCTTCACCCTCTCACTCCGTAGGCCCAGTGACGTCCAGAAGTGCTGCCCCTACTGGAAACTCTTCCCTTCCGACCTGACGGTGCGTACGCGTCTCTCCCGAGGGAGTCCACAGGTTCATGGTTATTGTAGTCTCGCTCTTGGGAGTTGAAGTCCAAGAGTGGCCAAGATTGGACACCTCCGACACAGGGTCTACCTGCTCGAGCAGGGGTTGGACTAGACAACCTCGAAGGTCCCTCTATTATTCTGACACAATCTACAGCTGATGTCTCCAGTCAACTATTTTTTTGTCTCTTCTTCGCAGAACCTGGTGCCTGAATTGAACCAACACTGGCCCACTTTCACCAATCTCAGCAACTTCCAGTTTTGGTAATCCCAGTTTGAAGAAAAGACTTTGATCCTGTGGTGGTCTTGTTGATGGGGTGGGGTGGGACGGGGACAGAGAAGAAGCCATGATAAGACATGGGTCCTTTCATCCTGGGATTCTGTCAGCCGTAACCCCTTTAAGATGTGTGGGCTTCAATTCCCAGCATGGGGAATTCTGGGAGTTGAAGTCCACCCATCTGAAAACTACAACACTTGGCTGCTGGAAAGCTGCAGTCCTCGATTTACGACTGGGATGTCCCTTGCTAAGCAAGAGAGCGGTGAAGTGAATCCAACTTTGCAACTTTTTTTTGCTACGACTGTTAAAAACAAATCCTGCGGTTGTTAAGCGAATCATGCAGTCAATAAGCGAGTGCAGCTCCCCCCATGGACTCTGACAGTCATCACAAATGACAATCTCAAATGACAATCATGTGAGCCCAGGACCCCAAGTTCAAATGGTCACTAAACGAACGGTCGTAGGTCGAGGACCACCTCTGGAAATATTCTACATGAACCGCAGCGTGATTCATTTCTCTTCTTTTAGGGAGAAAGAGTGGGAAAAACACGGGACTTGCGCTGGTTGCACTGAAATCCTGAACAGTCCAAAGAAATTCTTCGGGGCCGCACTCTTCCTGCGCACCAAATACAACATTGACAGGTGACCCGGGAAGAAAGGGGACCCCGACTTTCACGGGGCTTTGGAGCAGAAGTTGAAAGTGGCTTCTCTAAGGGGAAAAAAACTTGTGGAGTTGCTCTGGAATGAGGTTACCTTGAAATCTGGGTTAACCCAAAAGTGTTTGGCTTTTTTCAAGATTTTCTGCCTTTTTTTCTCCTTTGAAGATGTTTTGCTTCTCATCCAAGAAGCTTCTTCGGCTCTGACTGAATGGTGGGGAATAGATTCAGTCAGAACCAAAGAAGCTTCTTAGGTGAGAAGCGAAACGTCTTCAAAGACAAAAACCCCAGAAAGTCCAGTTGCCTATTAAAAAAAATGCACCTTTGGGACAACCATGCCATTCCCATGATGGGGAACCTCCATGGACAAAACTGGATTAAATAATTCCCTCTGCCATGGGGCGGGGGCACTTCCGGCTCCCCCATCTCCTACACCCGGAAATAATAAAGGGTGACGGAATTGGAAATGTGGGCTGTGCAAGGCCAGATTAAAAAGGGGAAGAAGGTGGTTTGCTGGATTTTAGAAGAGCAAGCTATAAGATTGCAGCCCATCATGGTTTGTTCAGGAAATCAGTTATGCAAAACAGGGGATCACAACATCTGCCCACCCCGGATGCGTAGAGTCACCAGGACTCAAATTATTTTCTTTTGTTATGAAACTTATTTGCTGCACATCTCCAGTGCAACGATTCTAGGCAGCTTGCAATATCAAATTATGCCTTGTTCCTCCCTGGAGTTGAGCTAGGCTGCACAAATTTGATGAATACGTAAGATTAAATAATAAATAAGATTAAATAAATTAGATCTGGCCAAAGCAGGCTGCTGCTTCATGGAGAAGAGGGCTCGGTTCGGCCTAACTTGGAATCTCGGCCATGAAGAGGATTAACTTGTAAGGTCCAGTTTTAAAATAAATATCAAATAAAGCCCAAATTATTCTGCCTTTCCATTAATTAGCACCGTTTTGCTTCCATGTTTCCATCGCAGGGCTTTTGAAAAGGCTGAGATTATTCCTTCTTGCAGGCAGAGTTACCAGGTACCCATTTTTTTTCTTTCTCTTCTCAAGAATTGAGGGTCTGCAGAATATGGCCCAAACGGTCTCGTTTGAATCAATTGGTCACTAAATGAATCCGGCTGCTTCCCTTCTTAACTTTGCTTGATGGAAGCCACTGGAAAAGTCACAAATGGGGATCAGGCATCCTCCAGATTTTGCAACCCGGCTGCGCACCAAGTTTTGATCAACTGACCATCGGGATACTGCAACAGTCCTAAGTGTGAGGACTGGGCTGCAAGGGGAGGGGGTGTTGGGGTCCCCACCCTGAGAATTGCTGGGTCTGTCTCTTTTCTCTGACCCCCTCCTTCTCTTTCCTCTTCTGCCCAGCTCAGCACCTTCACAGAGACCCTGAAGCCCCTCCTGGGACCCCAGTTCCAGTTGCAGTGTGTGACGGACAGGCAGGTGGGTGAGCTGCCCTCCCGGCGGTGGGGGCTTCTTCCCGTGGCCCCCTTGACTCTTTCCTCTTCACTCGCAGGGCCGGCAGATCCTGGTCCAAATCAAGGTCTCCCTCTTCAGCAACTTCTCTGGGGGCTGCGTGGCAGAGACCCCCGTGGGCATCTCCCCTTACCAGCCCTGCAGGGCTCAGAGGGGGGTCTTATATGTACCTCTCAATCAGAAGGACCCCCGCCACCCCTGCCCGTGATCCAAGAGAGACCGGAAGAAAACCCATCATCCTCAGCCAGAGTATTTCCACCAACACTCTCCAGATGGCCAACCATCCATTTCTTCTCCTTTTGCCAAAGTTTCAAAAAGATTTGAAGCTTCTCTGTGGAACCCTCACTGCTAAACCCATTTGCCACACGTGGCCAGCTATAATTAACGGGTTGAAAAAGAGTTCTTGGAAATGCTAAGACAGCCCTCGATCTACGACCACAACTGAACCCAAGCTTTCCACCGCTAAGCGAGACAGTGGTTAAGTGAGTTTTCTCCCATGGCCTTTCTTTTGCCACTCTTGTTCAGTGAAACCCTTCAGTTGTTAAATGAGTCACACGGTTGTTACGTGAATCGGGCTTCCCCATGGACTTTGCTTGTCAGAAGGTCGCAAAAGGGGAGCATGTCACCCCCCCGAAATACTGCGACCGTCATAAATGTGAGTCACTTGCCAAGCACCTGAAATCTGATCACATCACCGTGAGGTAAGTCACTTTTGTCAGTGCTGCTATCATTTTGAACGGTCACTAAGTGAATCGTCGTAAGTTGAGGACTACCTGTATAGAATTATTATGTGACTAAAAGAAGGGCTAAAAATAAGAGCTTTTTCTGACAATGCTGGCCTTATTCAGAAATAGGAATATTCTTCCCCTAAGGAAGCAGCCGGGTGAGGTACCTGCCCAGGTGGGAAAACTGCCAATCTCCCTTCACCATTCTGTTGATTTTTCATACTTATTGTAATTAAAAATGAAAAAAAAAAAGGAAATCTTCCAATCCTGAAGAATATGGCAAAGGGGAGCTGCTTAGCAGAGGAAAATTAGAATAGTGAATGCTAAAGTGCCAGATTGGTTTAAACTGCATGACAATCCTAATTTGATCAAGTAGCTAACTATAACATGCCTTGATTAATGATCAGAGTTGTCTTAATAGTCAAATCTGCTGTAAACCGCCCCGAGTCCCCAGGGAAAGGGGCGGTATATAAATTCAATCAATCAATCAATCAATCAATAAATAAAATAAATCAAATTTTATTCACATGCACAGTCATACATGGTACGAAATGCAGTGAAATGTGTATGCGACCGCTCGTAACCGTAGGTAGTAGGGCAAGAGAATAGTATAAACAGGGAGGGAGAATAAGTTAGGAAATGGTTTAGAGAGGTAAATTATAGGAATACTTTAGTCCTGGGTTTGTGGTTTGGTTTAGGGTCCATATTGCCTGTGGGAAGTAGCTCCTTCTTAGTCTCTGTGTTGGCTTTCAGGGAATGGAGGCACTTTCCTGACCGCATCATGGTGAACAGTCTGTTGTTGGGGTGGCTG
>JAEANM010024886.1:0-11058 GCA_017656035.1 Myanophis thanlyinensis | reverse complement strand
TTCAACTCCCAGAATCCCTCAGCCAGCATTTGCTGGCTGAGGGATTCTGGGAGTTGAAGTCCACAAGTCTCAAAATTGCCAAGTTTGGAGACCCCTGCGTTACAGTATCAGATTTAGGGACAAAGTAATAAACAAGGGCTGCATAAACCAGAGATAAGAAGGAAATAGAGGAGTGGGCTATGTGATGTTCCCAATAGTTTTAACAGTAGCAGAAACAAAGGAACTTTCCCACTCCCACTTAAACTTGATTGCTGGGGGAAAAGCATGGGACAATCAAATGTGTATTTCTGTTTAAAAGGATTTGGTTTCTTTATTGAATGTAAGTTCCAACGTAAGTCTGTTTCTTAATTAGAAATGTAGTGGATGCAGTCTAATAAAAATACATTTTAGATGCTGGAAGTTAGCCTGTTTATTAGAAATTATATAGCCAAATGAACCTGTTAGTCTAACATTAAATATAATGCTATCCATGTACTGTACGTTCATTCAACAACATATGGAATCCATACAGGAATTAGTGGCCATCACTTTTCACACAATAGCTTTTGGATGCTGAAGTTTTCTGTGGTATATAACTTTGTGCATTTTATGAATAGGAGAATGAAATCCTCAATCTTCACTTTAACTCCTATTATAGAGGTATTTGTTTTTAGAACTTAAGCAGTTTCTAAAATGCTTAACGAGTTTAAACAGTTAACTATTGTTTTTATATTGTAGCTGAGTTTACATGTCACAATAAACTACCATTTTGAATGAGCAAATAATGTTGTTGCAAATACAATAGCCTTGTTCTGCTTGGATCTTCTTGCAAGCTGCAATGGATGAACAAGTCAGGAAGCTGGCATTCATAGTTTATTTGACATAATGTGCAAGCCAAGATATTAAACTTGAGTTTTAGCTTAGCTAAAATAAATAAGCTAAGAACAAATTCTAATGTTCAACTTTGTTTGTTAGAAAGAATACAAGCCAGGGCTCCTGATTCAGAGTTGATAAATTATAGACAAGGATTTCATAGTTTATTCAGTTGCTTTCTTTGGCAAGAGCAGTCAGGTAGGGACAATTGACATGCTTGCTTGTTCATAAGGAGCTAGAATTCTGTTATACAGGCAAATCAAACTTACCATTTTTGTTAATCTGTACTTTTCAGATATCTATCTCTTATTTGCTCTTTCCCTTTCCCTTGTATTTGCTGAATAAATGGTTCAGAATTTGATTATTCATTTCCTTTGGGAAAGTAGTAGTCAAGGCCAGAGTGATGACATCACATGTGTAGACAGCACACTTTCACATGACATCCTATTCCATTCTTTGTGACTGTTTTATCTTGTGATCCGTTTGCGAGATTCTGCCCTTTTGATCTTTCTGGCTCTGTATTCTATATTGTATGAAAGATAGGATGCATCTGGGAAGCTCATAAGTAGATGACAAATGTTTTTTACTTTATCTTTTTAGCCTACAGCACTTCATGCTGCCTTTTGTTTTAAAGGCAATAAATATCCTTCTTAAGATTTTCTTAATTCCTTTTTAAACTATTGACATTATAAGTAGTGGCATCAACCACATCTGGAGATTGCTAGTCTCAAACTTAACTACTGCATGCATAATGTATCTATGTGTCTTAAATCTTTGCATATTTAACAATGAATGATTCAAAGTTCTAATATATTAGAGTAATAAAACATCTCAGTATAAACATGTAGTCTTCATTAACTTTAATACTTTTGTTATTATTGTTATTCAACTTTCTCTCCAGAAAATTCTGTCAATTATATCTGTTAATAGCTTGTTTTGTTGCATGATTTTTTTGTAAAGAATTACTTTAGCTACTCTAAAGAGCTACTTTTGTTTGTCCTTTTCTGCATTTATTACAGCCTTACAATATCATTTTAAATGTTTATTTTGTATTGCATTTTAAAATAATGAAAAAACTGGAAAAACAAAAAGATAAAATACTTTGTCAAAGAAAAACAGATATATAGAGAATGCTTTAAAAGTGAAAAAAATGCAACGGAAAAGGGTATATTATTTTAGCAGTATTTAGTACTTAGTTACAATTCTTTAAGTAATGCAATTATTATTCAAATACATATATATTTCTAATGGGAAAATATGTTGACTCTGTAAACCGCTTAGAAAAGGCTGGAAAGCACTGTGAAGCCATATATATAAGTCTAAGTGCTGTTGCTAATACATATGCCCAAGTATCATTTAAAAAAAATTTTTTTTTACTGTATTTTGTATAATGAGTCCAACATTTCATTACCATACAAATTCTACATTCTGTAGGCAGTTCGCTTATAGGTGCAAGTGCAATTAGTTCCTCAACCTGCTGAGTGAAAGGAGTCAAATATTTTTTGTAACTTTATAATAATCTTTTTGAACTCTGGTGACATTTCATACATAACTACTATTATAAGCTATTACTTTGATTCTCAGTACCAGCTTTTAAAGAGAGAAAATGGATTTAAGCCAATTTCAAAAATACATATTTTTCTTTATAAGTTTTCTGTCTTCTTAGGTTCTATGCAGACAGTTAACCAAGATTGTGTCTTAATCTATATCTTCTCTGAAAAAGCTATATGGCAACTTGAGACATATTGGTTCAACATTTTGTTTAGGCTTCCTACATTATCATGTACCTAATACACCTTTTTGTTTTGGTGTGCCTATATTGTCATGTAGCTAATATACAGTATATTTTTGCTTATGGCAAAAACAAGGGAAGGGCATAGCAACGCACATTCTTTTAATTCCTTATAACTTGGTAATCAAACCAGTCCAGCTAGTTGTGGTATAGATTGCCAGATATAAAACTTGGAAAGTATGGATTATCTGTACTCTAAAAGAAACATTGAGAGACTCTACTTTTATTTTATGCCTGATATTGTAAAGCACATCACCAGAATTTTTTTCACTGTAATTGTTTACTAATATTCCTAAAAATATTGTAAACAGAATGAGATGATCCAAATACATTCTACATTTCAAGTTTCTGAAAATGCAATATACTTGGAAAATTGAAAAATTAAATATTTCATTTGCTATTTCAGATTTTATTCAGATTTTTCATGAACAATTTGCATATCTTCAATTAAAGTAGAATATCCTTTAACATCAAATGAAGAGATTGATAAAAGGAACATATCTTTGCAAATACAGACATATAAATGCTTCAACTCTGCTTTGTGTAATGTAGACTTCATGACCTTATTGTAATTCAAACATCTTCATATGTATTTCATAGTCCACATGTTACACGGGGAGATCAGTGATGACTATACCAACAAAAAGTATGGAAAGTAATGTCATGAACAAAATAATAAAGAAAAAGTAATGAACAAAAAGGTTTGTCAGTCATAATCAACATGTATTTTTTAACATCTAAAATTTCACTTTGGAGCATTTGAAAAACTTTTGCTTTTAATACATACTAATAATGGCAGTTCATGGGCTAATATCATAGCTTCCCTATTTTTCTATTTACAGGGTGTATATACCATGCTAAGCAGCCAACCCTTAGCAGCATATAATTTACCAGATCTGTAACTAGGATTTAAAGCAGATAAAATAAATTGTAACATGATAATGTACATTAGAGTAAATCAGAATTAAAAATCAAGCAGCATAATACAACCATTTATAGACTAGGAATCTAAATATTAAAGTAAAACCCATTGTAGTCATCACTTAACTATGGTAATTGAGTCTGGCAATTCTGTTGCTAAGCAACACAGTCTAAAATGTGATGTCATGTCATTGTGCCGACTTACAATGGCAGTTGCAGCAAAACTAACTGATGTTGTTAAGTGAATCCTGCATCATTGCAGTACTCTGTGGCTACGTAATCTCCATTGTGACATTGTGTCAGCTAGCCTATAAATGGTTGTTTTATGATGCTGAGTTGAATTTGCATGTTGGAAGTTGGCAGTGAATGGTGATTATAAGACCGTGGCATACTGCAGCTTCATAATTGCAAGTGAGTTGCTAAGTATTTGAATCATGATCACATGACCAGAAAGACGCTGCAACAGCTACAAAGACTGGTAGTAAGTCCCCCCATTAAACATGATCAAAACCAGTTGTTGAATGAGTGGTCTTTCAGTGAGAACTGTAATAAATAAAGGCCATGGATAGTCACAGCAGTCTTGGACTCATGGAATAACCAGATTTGTACAAAGAGTCCACCTTTAGCAACCCTAATTAGAAATGGTAATTCAGTCATTAAGTGAAGTGGTTGCTAAGTGAAACCACAATTGTACTTCTGATTTTACTTCAGCTTTCCTTTGCTTTATAGACCTGCAGAGGTCATAAGTATGAGAATTAGTCATGAAGTTAATTTTTTGTCACTGTTATAACACTTTCTTGCTGCTGGCACAATCAGTTTGGTCTTGGTGTGTAAATGAACAAACCAAACAACCTGTTCTTCTTTTGAAATATCTTTCTATCCATCCTCTCTGTTCCCTCCCCCTCGCAGGCCAGACTGATTGGAGAGAAAGAGATTTCAACAATGTACTTGTCAGAATAGTATGTCTGTCTGTGACTCCCACTCCCAGGCTGCCAGCATGATCACATTGCTTTCAATGTGCACAAGAGCAAACAGTTTATTTTCTTGTAATCCTTGTTTTCAATCACTCTGGTCTTCAGGGCAGGCAAGAAAGAAAGAAAGAAAGAAAGAAATATAAGTCAGGCATAGAACAACACAAAGAGACTCTAATGGCAAATGTGATAGTACTTGTGATGTTATAACAGCTACCGTACTTTTGCATCCTCCTGCAGTCCACAGCACCCACCTCCCATCTAGCCATGCTTGCATCGTGGTAACAGCCTGCACAACCTCCTACGTTCCACAGCATCTCCTGGCTGCATTTGCCATGTAACAGCCACACACACACATATGCACACATACTCCCTGTCCACACTCTGCAGTAATCAGCTACACCCTGGCCTGTTTGTGAGCTGCCAGAGACATGTGACTTCTGGCTTCCTCATTGTCTTTGCTGTGGGAAGCCAACCGGAAGTCCCAGGCCACAGTCATGTGAGGTCCTGGCTTAATGACCTACAATCCTTGCTTAACAGTGGCAACAGGAACTGTCAAGATTATCTTCACTAAGCAATAAAGCCATTTGGCAGATTTTATGACCATTCTGGTCCCAATTACCATCGTTAAGGAATATGTACTAAATACTATTAATGGACTCAGCCTGACTTCCCTGACTCCCTACTTTATCTTCATTTTAGACTTCATAGTCTTCATCTTACAACCACAATTGAACTCAGAATTATGTTGTAACTGACTTCAATCGTAAGGCATTATGCAACCGGATCCAATTTTTAAACATTTTTGCAGCAATTGATAAATCAATTTTAGTTTCAGTTGATGGTAGGTTTTTTTTTTTTTGGCCAGGAATTGAAAGTAAACACCAGAAACAGATTAAAAAAACATTGCAAATTGTGGTGGTGGGATGCTGCAAATTGCTATAAATTGAACCAGTTGCCTAGCAACCAAAATGTGGACAAGGATGTGTGAGTGTGTGCAGCTGTTGTAACTTTAAAAAAGGGATTGTAAGTAGCTTTCGAGGAGTCTGACATACTTTCAAATGGTCATTAAGCGACCAGTCCTAAGTTGAGCACTAACTGTATAAATGAGAGGGGAAGAAAAGTATAATTAGACCTTCAAGATTCTGTTATTATAGACTATTTCAATGAAGTATATAGTTCATCTCTTCCTGTGGAATCAGTTTCCTGATCTGGTCAATCTCAGAAGACAAAAACAAACAATGGATGGAAATTAATCAAGAAAAAAAGCAAGCTGAATTAAGGAGAAACTTTCTAACAGTGAGTACAATTAACTAGTGGGAACAGTTTGCCTTCAGAAATTGTAGGTGATTTATCACTGGAGGTTTTTTAAAAAAGACTGGACATTCAGCTGTCTGAAATGGCATAGGGCAGTGGTGGCGAACCTTTTACTTACTGAGTTCTGAAAAGTACGCAAAGTCTTTTTTCCTACTCCTCCATGTGCGCAGCATGTGCAACCTCACCATCTGTGCATGCATGCAGATTTTGCACGTGCAGTGTGTGCGTGCTGCGCGCAGGCACACACACATGAGCAATTGCGTGTGCATGCGCAGGAGAGCTCCAAAGACCAGCTGGATTTCCTGCAATCATGCGTATGCACAGCGGAGGCCTGAAGACCAGCAGTCTGCAATGATGCATGCATGTACGCGCAATCACATGTGCATGCTCAGCTGGAGGTAAGTTGGCCGACAGTTTGTGTGCTCAGCAAGATGGCTTTGCGTGCCACCTATGGCATCCGTGCCATAGGTTCACCATCACGGGCATAGAGTCTACTGCTTGAGCAAGGGGTAGGGCCAGCTCTTTTCTGTTTGATTTGGCTGACACCACTGGCAGCCACCATCATTGCTGGCTTAGCTTACAGCACAGAATTTTTATAAAAATAGAACAGGTTGAATCTTAATCAGGATTTTGAAAGGCTGGTCATTCCAAGACCTGGTCATTCCAAGAAACCTTCAGGGAGTGAAGTAGATGTTCCTTGCAATTTGTGATTACTGTATTCAGTTCAGTAGGATTAATTTTATGTAGTTGTGTAATTTACTATTTTACTACTTGATATGGGTAGGTTGCAGTTAAAGTGGCTTATAAAGCTAAAAAATAAGGGAAATGAGACATCAAAATGCTTTTGAAAGACTGCAATAAGTTTGCGTGAAAGCTTTTCTGCAAAAACAATAAAGAGCTCAAGAGAGGATAGTCTCGATCACTAAATACACTTCAGCTTGAATACTTCATTCTGGTTCTTTGCAGCATTTTCAGTTAAACTGATGTTTTATTGCTGCTGTGCAATTTTTCTAGCTGTTAACAGTAACATTGGCTTCAGTAAATGAGCTCATTCATTTGGCAGTTGATTGCAAATTACTCTTCAAGCCATGTTGCCATGCTTTTAGAGATTCTATCCATGTAAAATAAAGCCATATGTGAGAGAACACTTCGTTAAGTATTTAGCAATTCTTCATTGCCAGTAAAAGAAAAGAAAAAAACTCTAAATGAATTTTATTGCTACTTAGTTGCTATGTAGTCAGTTTTACCTGGTCCCTCAAAGATAAGCATTGTAGTTTGGTTAATACCCATGTTTCCCTGAAAATAAGCCCTAGTCTTATATTTTATTTTATTTTTTGCTCCAAAATAAGCACTAAGACTTATTTTGGGGGGATGTCTTATTTTTTTCCATGTACAGGAGGCCCACTTCTGCTTGCTTATGGCTGCAATGGGGTGCCATATTCAGTGTGCCCGGGCTGCCACCTGTGAGGCAGTTGGAGTGAGCTGCCCCACATATCCTGTGCCAGCTTACCTCAGAGCCTCTGCAGCCTTGTGGCCGCGAGCAGCAGAAATGGGCCAGCAGACATGTGGGCTCCTGCTGGACATGGTTGTCACTGCTGCCGCTGTGAAGCAATTGTTGGGGCATGGATGGCCTGGCTGAGGGGGCCTGAAGTAAGCCGGTGCAGGGGGTGTGTGGGTAGTTCCAGCTTCCCACTCACCTCATGTCGATGGCACTGTGAGCAACCAGATGGAATGGGTGGTTGGCCAGCTGCACAGGCTCTTAAGTAGGGCTTATTTTAGGAGTAGGATTTATATTAGGCACACACGTAAAAATCAGGCTTTTTTATAGGTCTTGTTTTAGGGGAAATATGTATATGTGTCGAAGATCATCAGAGACATCCAAAGTAGTAGATTAGACCTTTTTTTTTTAAAGGAAGAAATCAAAAGCCAATTATTTCTCTACTACTGCCAAGAAAAGTATTGGTCATAATTCTGTGGTCACTATAGCTTGTTTAATGGCTGAACTGTACAATATATAGGCATTGATTCTGTTTGTTCAGTTCTTTCCAAATATTTATTAGTACTCCTGTCACCCCTTATTCATTTGCCATGCTGACTAGATATATGGGAATTGTAATTAAAATATATTAGTTTAAATAATTTAATATTTAAGATGGCTATTGGACCCTCCTTCCCGCTGCATCTTGCTCATTCCATGTTATATTTCATATTGCTATAAACTATGTCAGTGATCATATAGGTCTTCCTATCTCTGTGAAGAGTATTTCCTCCATTGTTTTTAACGTAGCGATTGTCTTGAGTTTATATCAAAATCAGTCCTTAGAGAATTAGAGGTAAAGACAGGTTGTCTCCTAGGAAGGCTTTATGATTGTCTTACAATGTGGCTTACAAAGACCGGGAAATCACTTTAAAGAAAAAAATTTCTGTAGCACCGTGTTATATTTCTTGACATGAATAAATTAGTGATTTTACTTTAAAAAACAACAACTGAGAAAAGTCTTATTCTAGGATGAAAGTATTTTTAATCACTGTTAATTGCATGCACTTTTGCACTGGATTGTAGATACTTTAAAAAACATTAAAACTGATAAGAATCGAGTATTTGTGCAGAAATCTACAGTTTATCTTTTATTCTTATAGCTTGGTTGCATTTTCTGCATACAGGAAGAATATTATATTGAAGAATTGCATACGTTTTGCACTAGAACATTATGCAAGAAAAGTGAAATTACAATCTCATCTTTCGTAAGAGGTCACCGAGCTTTTATGCTCAGACATAAATATGAAAGTAGTCATACAATCTACTTGTTATAACATTCTTTGAATTCTTATGCAAACTCTTGCCCAAGTTTTTGTAGGACAGTTCCAAAGGTGATTTTCCTATTTATAACAGTTTTTTAAATTGTGTAAAATTGTATATGCAGTTTGAAAGATAAACAGAATAGCATTCAAGCATTAGAAAATATTGCAGGTAAATATCCTGAAAGTGTTCTAGGAGTGGCACTGTTTTGCTGTCAAATTTAATTTTATGATTTACGGTATATGCAGTATTGGATAATTGGAAGTTAGACAACTAACATTGCAATATAATTATAATTATTTGCTTATTTTAACAATTTTCTCAGCAACCTGATTTAACTTCTTTTCCTTGTACAAATAAAGTATTAGCTATTAGTATAGTTTCAAAAATATTTTCTGACTACAAAATTAAAACTGTCATCTAATAACAAAATTATTTGCCTTTACTATGAATTCTAGGAAACAACTTGAATCCAATTGGAAGCTGAAGTAATTTTCTCATCTGAAACAGGATTTCAAAGCACTTATTCATTGCCACAGTAAACATAATTCTAGAGTGCTTTTAATGTTACAAACCTGTGTGTAAAATGAGGCATGGTGTTTTTGTTTTGAAGCAAAAAGTGTTGTGCAAGCAATGTGGAAGAGAGTTGATCTGAAAACACTCAATTCTGAACCCAAAAAGAATATGGAAAATAAATCTTTATTTCTTGATATTCCCTTTTTACTAAATCTTCAAATTCAAACCCATAAAGTTTGAAAGAAATACATGTCCTACCTAATTCATGGCTAAATTTCCACGTCTGCTCCTCTTTTAATTACAATACAATACTGGTATCTGTTTTTACTCATAGTATTTAATATAGCCAGCAATCATTATCTGTTTGGATTATGAATCACTGTTTGGATTCATTTGCTTAGTAGATTGTTAGTTTAAACATTCAGTGCAATAAAAGAAAAGCTTATAAGATATTGTCTTAATTGTAGTATACTTTCTTTTAAGTTTTGTACCAGGGTATGCTTGGGACTATTTTTAATTAAAACATTTTACCTATGTCACTTGAAGGATGATGAAACCAGTTGACCTAGCCATTGTACACATTTTTTAATATATATATATATTTATTTTTCATATATATATCATTTACATCTTTCATCATTTTGCGCGCCATTTGGGTGGATACATTTAACATCACATACAATTAATATCTATTTTCTGGTTTTATATAACATAACAATAATATTATACCCTTATTTGTTAGATCATACATTATTGTACAGTATCTTTCTGACATATTCTCTTATACTCTTTACTCCTCTGTAACTGCTTATTACATTTCTGATATATTTTCTATTTATTACTGTTACTTATTTTTCTTGTCTAACCATAGGTAAAAATCTTCCCATCTCTTGTAAAAATAGCTTATCTCCTTCTCTCTAATTTCCATTGTCAAATCTGTCCATTTCTGCACATTCCAATTTTTTTATCACTTTTCCTTCTGTTGGTTCTTCATTGTACACAATTTTTTTATTGAAAACAACTGTAATTGTTGTGATTCTGATGTCTGACATAGTAATGGATTGAATTTCTAGTGCCCCTCCCTGAAGAAAGGTATACGAACCATTAACTACAAGCCAAAAAACTGGCAAAAATTGGCATGTTTTAGAATGCTAATTC
Source organism: Myanophis thanlyinensis (assembly GCA_017656035.1). Taxonomy (NCBI): domain Eukaryota; kingdom Metazoa; phylum Chordata; class Lepidosauria; order Squamata; family Homalopsidae; genus Myanophis; species Myanophis thanlyinensis. The sequence continues at coordinate 731 of JAEANM010024886.1, read as the reverse complement.
TAGGTGTATTCTGGAATATTGACTTGTGGTATTGCAGATGTAGCACAGAGATTAAGTGCTGACATCAGCCTGTAATGAAAAACAGAAATGGATCTTGCAAAATGTAGTTAGAGATACAGGATGTTTTCACTCGTCGTTGTACTGGCCCAGGAAGGACTTCTGAAATCTGACCAACACAGAATGTGGCATTATTATTGTTGTTGTTGTTATTATTATTATTATTTGAAATATACAGCCAAGGTCAGAGACTGAGAAGTGAAGAGGAAGGTCAGAGTAGAAACAGCAAAACCTCACCAGGTTTCAGTGACAGCAAAAAATTTTCAGTTGAATATATCCTGACATCCATTCTGCTGAGCACTTTGTGCTTGGAAGCTGGCCAAATCTATATATGTGAAATGAGGAATCATCTAAAAGAAACAGGATCCTTCATTTGTCTCAGATACTGGTGTCTGCTTTATTGAAACAACTTTGTGTCTATAGAAATGTAAAGAATATGCAGAAAGTCAAGTGGCACTGTGACTATATTCTATACCAGGGGTCCTCAAACTTTTTAAACAGGGGGCCGTTGGAGGGCTGGACTATAGTAAAAAAAAAAAATCGATGAACAAATTCCTATGCACACTGCATATATATCTTATTTTGAAGTGAAGAAATAAAACGGGAACAAATACAATATTTAAAATGAAGAACAAGTAAAGTTAAATCAACAACCAGTATTTCAATTGGAACTA
>JAEANM010024885.1:0-11058 GCA_017656035.1 Myanophis thanlyinensis | reverse complement strand
TATATTGATTTTATTTATATAGTTGCCAATTTTCCAAAGTGACTTTGGGGGTGAACATAATTTAAAGACATTCATACAAATAACAACGACGACTAAGGACTGAAATCACACAAACAATCAAGCAGATGATTTGAAAAAAAATATACTCTTATTATAAATAATTTTTATGTCACAATTTGCCCAACAAATATTCTACAAATAATCTAAATAGTATTTTATATAAGTGATTGAAAATAATTTGAAATAGTATTATGATCAACCAAAGGATTCAAAAATAACCACAATAATTACTGATTCTACCTTTAAGGCAAGAAGATGAGCAAAACATTGTTTAAAACTTCTAGTTCAGGGGTCCCAAACTCTGGGCCATGGCCTATTTGGAACCAGGTTGTTTGAGCAGCAGGCCAGTGCATGTATGCATGTAGCTCAACTTGCATAAGTGGTGAGACAGCACTCTCTCACACAAATATGTATGCAGCTGAACTTGAACAAGTCAAACTGCATGTGCCAACTCACTGCTCACACAGGTTGCACTCTTGCATGTGTGTTCCATGCCAGCAATCACACAACCCAGTTCCCCTCCCCCCTAGACAGTCTGTCAAGCTGCAAAGGTTGGGGATCACTGTTCTCATTATCCTTAACTGGATCATAATATTTAATATTTAATATTTAATAAATAACCAAATAACCTAAATAAATAATAATTAACCTAAACCAAACCATAACAAACACAGAAGTATTATAATTTCTAATTTCTAATTTCTAATCTACCTCTTAAATAATCTACCTCTCTTAACCACTCCATAATCTCCTTAATCTCCTTAATCTACCTCCCTGTCTATATCACCCCCCCTTGCCTACTACCTCGTGAGTGATCGAAAACACATTTCACTGCATTTCGTACTATGTATGTATATGTATGTGATGAATAAAATTTGATTTGCTTTGATTTGATAATTTAAAAAAAAAACCTTCAGTGTCAGATATTTCTTTTTCCATGACTAAATTACAAAACCTACAAATCAAACTATTATTCTCATGGCTGATTTTGACTTACCACAGGTATTTAACAGACTTATCTATAGAGAATCTCAGTTATCCAGGTCATGGTTGTCCTAAAGGTGCTTTTTCAAAAGGCATCTAGACTTTCTTTGTTTTTTTTTTAAATCATTTCACTTCTCGGCCAAGGACCTTCTTCAGTTCTGACTGAATGGTGGAGAATGGAAGGATATTGGGAGTCAAACTGCAACTGAATATAAAAAAAGCACCTTTGGTATTTTTGAAAAAGTATCTTTGGTATTTATCTGACTTGCATTCATTTCCATGAAAAAAAATCCAACTCATTAAGAAGTATCTTAAAAAGATATGGTCTACATATCTTAGATTGAATTAGAGGGAAATTTTAACATTCCATGAGACAATTAAATATGACGTATTGTTAATATAAAAACTAGTTATTATATTGATTTTTTTTCAATTCAACCTTTAACTTCTGCTTTAATTGTCACTTTTAAGTGACAATTGTAATGACCAGCATTTAAGCCAATTTTAATTTTTGATCATGAAAATTATGAAGGAGTGGTTTCAAATATTAGAATAGAAATATTGAGAGTTAGGGCCATAGAGAAGGAAAACAGAAGAGGGTCAAATAGTAAGTTCTAGGTGCAAAACCAAATAAAATACACTGCATACTGTGTTTTATACTAAAATTCTTTGTATAATTTTGGAAAGGAGACATTTGGTTATTAATAGTCCTCCAGCAAGTGAAACCTAATGCAAAACTGTAGGATAGATCAAGTCATGAAGGAAAGTTTATGTTCTGCACCACATATATGTACTGTTCATCTCCTTTCCAGCTCTAACTACTTGTTTTTAGTCTCCTCAGAAACATCATTTCTATTACTCAGCCTGCATCTAGCCTTTAGGAAAACAGCTACATTTGCTGTCAGATTGAAATAAGTTCCATTAAAACAGGAATAAATTGTAGCAATCTACTTCTATTTCTTTTAAGAAGAGAAATGATATCTTGAATTTCTTACTTGCGTAAGGAAAATGATTCACTTTCCCATTTATAATACTAAAAATCAATGCATGACAGTAATGAGGCATTCATTTCATTTAGGTTTAGATTTCTTGTTTGCTGTTTTTCAAAGTAAGATCAGTTTATAATGTTGATGGTTCTCTTAGTTACTTTTACCCTTGCATTAAAATATGACTATGTGACTTAAACTTGTTGATAAAGTTTATTTAACATAAACACCAAAATGGCTAGAGGAAGCTTGCAAGTACACTAGTATTTCAGGGAAAGATGAGGCTTGATTAAGTTTGTGTGTTGTCATTAAAGTTCTTCCGTAATTTTTCAAAGTAGCAGGATATTGGTGGTAAAAAAAATTTCTTACCTGTCTGGAACTGTTAGTTGTAATGTCCCAAAGGAATTCCCCACAATCCAGGCAGAGCTGAAGAAGCTTCTTGGAAGAGAAGCAAAATGTCTTCAAAGAAAAACAAGAAAGTCCAGTCTTGAATAAGCACCTTTGGGACAACCATGACTATGAGAATCTCCATGGACATTAGCTATAATGTGCAGCACATAGATGCATAGGAAGTTGCTTTCCATCAAGTCAGAGCATTGGTTGCTCTACTCAATGTTATTATTAAGCAACTTGTAGCATATTTAAACTTTTCACTGGAATGTAGTGAATCTAGTTCTATTGCTAATATTGGACATCAAAACTTTTTACTTGCAAACCATTTTTTTGTTACCTTGAGAACTGTGTTCTGGTGATATACATCCTCAGAATTTCTAGTGACAGTGAAAAGTTAGGGTGAACCTTTATGATTGAAAGGAACTCTGAGAGAATGGAGAATTCTGGGAGTTCAAGTTCTCACACCTTAGAGTTGCCAAGGTTGAGAAACGCTGCCTTAGACATATACCATCTTGCAGTGAGCTTTTTGTTTGAGTCCCCTTGGTCACACCACTTAACCAGAGCACTTTAGGATGTACCAAAGAAAATTAAAGAAGTGACAATCTTCTTTAACCATCACCCCCAGCTATGGGCCTGGTTAGCTCCACAGTAGGTCCAAATTGTTTTAAAAAGTAAAGAAAAAGAAAGGAATTGCTCATAAAGTAGCAAAATAAACAAGGAACAAAGGAGTGGGAAAGAGACATTGTAGAGGAGACAAGCAAGATAAGACGTTTAAAGCAATAGCATCACTTCCTTAGTTTGGTCTTAGCAGATGACATTGTGAATCAGGATCTGTCCTTCCTTTATTAATCATTTTTTTATTATTCCAAGAAAGCTAAGAGTCTTTAGAACACATTTCTTCCTCTCCAGCAATTGTGGTTGCTGTAAAAGAGCAGAGTTCTTGTCAATCATGAAAAACTTGCCCTTTGCCCTTCCAAAAACTTTAGTTTTTACCAATAAAGACATGGCTGAACTGCATTTGGGATATGGAATATATATGTGTAGAAAGTTAGCACCCACCCCTCTCCTACGAGAATGAAATATTTTAAGGATATATTAAAAAGGCAGATTATTATATTTACCAAAGGGATAAATGGAGAAACATGTTTTTTAGAGACAGAAAGCAACCCCACTTTCCTTAATAGCCCACAGAAGATGTCAGCACTTAAGAGATAAAGAGCTTATTGAAAACTAGATAACTCTATTCACAGGCAAAGCAAATACTGCAGGCAAAAATCCATTCAAGACAGATTATTTTGAAACTCCCTGCAGCAAAGTCTGAACAAAGGCAGAATGATAGGATTAGCCTTCACTCAAGATGCAACACAGGGCAAAGCCATTAAGTCACAGCAGAATTGCCCAACACCCTTTCAGATCAGTCCAAATGTCAATCAAACCTGGGAACTAAGACAAACATCCAGGATTTGTATTTCCTTTTTGCCTATAGAGCCATCTATGACCCCAAAATAACCCCTACATGACCCCATAGTAATCTGGCAACAGCCAATAGAATACATGTTCTTGCACAGGTACAGGAAGATCAAGTGCAAAACTCAAAGAAGGTATAAAAACCCTCCACTCTCAACTCTATTTTGTCAGCTGTCCAGTATCACATGTCGTTTTGCTTCATCATTAAACCATCTTTCCAATCAGTGTCCATGTTTCCAGTGTCTTTCTCCCGGCTTGGAACTGAACCAGATGGATATTGCTTCCCACATATAAAATCAGTATCCAGATCTTATCTTTGAAGTTCTTAGGATTACAGCATAAAGTTTTAGGTACAGAGGACTATCTTTTCCTTCATTCAATCTCAGTATCCATTTAAAGCAGGAACCCAAACATTCCTTCTCAATATTACCATAGATCCCAAAGCTCCCACCACACACTTCTTTTGGGTGAAAATGTCCTGATGCAGATTCTGTCTTTAAGGCCAGGGTTTTCATCCTGTATTGAACGGATCATGCAAGGCTTTGTTCTTTTCTATTTCTATCGCTATTGTTCCTACCTGCTGCTCAATCTGCATTTCCCCATTGTTCTAAGCTTATTATTGACTACTAATTATATCTAAAATTACAGTTTCCTTCACAGATCTAACAAAAAAAAAATGTTATTTGTGTAAATTGCATCAGATTTGTCTTGAACTCCCTGCTAGGTGAAAATCTAAACATAGCTTTAAAAAAAGAATATTAAGCTTTCAAATTAAAAAAAGAATATTATATGAGTATCGCCGAAGGAAACATTTTTCAGGAAATATTAGTTCTACTTTCATTTGTAAGCCAGACACAAAAGATTGAGTTATGTTTGGGGATATAAATTATTAAAAGTTACTGTTGTACTTCTTATACAGATTTTACAGCCACAGGAAGAATGCTTACTTCCTGTAAGCATGGCAAATGGCAAAAGGAAAATATGCTTTATTCAGGTAAAACCAAGGCAGCACTTGGATAGCATGATTGTGGCTACCATCTTAATTGTTTTTGACCTGTTTCTGCAGACACGGTTGATGAAAGTAATAATATTTTACTGAAGGCTCTTCTGATAATCTAAAACAGTCTCTGGAAACCCAAGATGAAAATCATTGCCCTAAAAGCTGTAATTCTTTTGAAGCTTTGGAGGGTACCCAGAAGTTCACAGGAAATGAGAATTCTAACCCTCTAAATGGGATCACATACTTGAATAGTGAGTAATTCATATCTAAATCCTTTCAGTTTGCTTTAAGAAACTTGGATCTAATATTATTTTACAAATATACTTCATAAAATGAAGAGAGCTCCCTTTCAGATGTCTCAAGCCAAGTGCTTCATTCCCAGTAAAGAAGAAGAAGAAAACTTATGACCTTACACACACTAATAAATCCCAGACAAAGGGACAATGGTTTCTTCCAAATTCCAATGGTTTAAATAGAACCATCACTAATTACTTAACAAGAATAATTAGTTTTTAGTTACGGCAATAGTTTTGCTCCAGTTCATTTCTAAACATAGAGACACTAAATTTCAAAAGTTTGGAAACTGGGATAAGTGGAATTCATGGAGATCTTAAAATGCTGAATGTTCAAAATTTTAAGTTTATCATTTATGAGAACTATTGTTATTTCTGATGAAACCAGAATTAAGGCCTTAGAAGGAAAGGTTTAAATCTCACAATAAACTCAGTACGAATCTACTGAAGGGACGCCTCATGTCACATATCAGAAATAACTTAAAAAAATAAGTTCACCTGCATTTGGATATTGAGCTATAGAAGCATTTGTTAGAGTTCATGAAAGAATGCCTTCAGGAAATTTTCTCATTGCCAGTCAGTTTTAAGCTTACTATAACAGATGCTTCCTCTCTTAATTATCAGTTTTATTATTTTTATACTGAGTTATATAAATTAGGAACTTTTCTAATGTAGCAGTGTATGCATTTCCTGAAAAATATTGAAATAGAAGAGATTTCCTATAAAAATATAAACTGGCACAACCATTGACATTAAAAGAAATTGCAGGAACAATTTAAACTATGAGATCCAGAAAAGCCCCCCTGGTTCAGATAGACTTTGAATGGGATAACTTTTCACATACCTGCTGGCATCTATATTGTTTGAGCTTTAAACTCAGTCATTTAATGCCTCTATATTTCTTTTTTTATTTTGTAAAAGTTATATTACCTGAATATTAAAGTTTGGGGAGTGACGTACTAGATGCGTAAGTTATATTCCAGTACCTTTGCTCAACTATAGCCAAGATACAGAACAAAATAGAATACCATCTATAATCCAGCCACTTTATTCTGAATTTATATATAATAATATGTGCCTAGTAATTGATATTGTATATGATGAAAAAAGTTGTTGATATACTGTAGTTCAAATAAATTTATGAATTGATTTTATGCATCCCAGAGTCACTATATAGGGGAGATGGGTGGCATAAAAATTAATAAATAAAAAAAGTAAAATAAATAGAGAATGAAATGTATTCCAAGTTTCCATCATCTTTTGTTGTGGATTTCAACAAGATATCATTACCCAGTGGTTTAACCCAGTGGTTTGAGTCAGTACAAATAGATTAATCTATCAATCTATCAAGTTATATCATTGCTTGTTTGCTTTCATGTACCTGTTAAATTACCTACTGAAGTGATACTTGCAGTTGCACACTTTTGAATTGCTGGGTTGGCTGGAGATGGAGCAAAAGACAGGAGCTTGCCCCATCACACAATAGCACTGAAGTCTCAAATGTGGACTTACTGATTATCAATCCAGCTTTCCAGTCACGTGAGCCACCATGGCATCTTTGTTCCATTAATCTTTGATTTGTTTCTTGGACCATTGGCTTCTATTTGTAGCCTCAAGCCATTATGGGTATAAGACACTTGGTGTTCAATATAATTTGATCTTGTTTGATAATATATATTTTGGATAATTATGTAATATCATTACTGAAAGTTATTGAAATTGTGAGCAATATGGTTCATGCAAGTAGTCCTCATTTAATGACCACAATTGGGATTGATAATTCAGTTGTTAAGTGAAGAAGTTGCTGAATGAAAGTGTGACTGTGTGTAGGTTCTTGTTTCAGCTTTCCTTTGCAAAAGGTTAGAGTTATGCAAGGAGTGAGATTAGGATTTTCAATTTACACGGCCTCTGTAAAAGATTGGTTTTATACCTTTCTCAAAATATAACAGAATATGAATGAATTAAGAATATGAATTAATATAAATTAAGAATTCAGAATATGTTGAATTAAGTATGTCTAAATGGATAGATGCAATTTCAGTTGACATAACTCAATGGTTAAAATTTTCATTAAGGCTCCAGGGTAAGATTAATGTTATTAACATGAATATTACATCAAGATTAATGCATATTTTAAGAGGGATTCCAATGTTAATCCTTATTAGATACACTTTATACAGACAGATAAGTTAATGAGAACATTTTAATGGCAGGTTAAAGCCACTCAAATATCCTTGGCCAGACTGATGTTACCTTATGATGATGGCAATTTTAACCTTACTAGATTTTCAATTATATAATTGGGCATTTCCTTTAGCATCTATGGCTTTTGGGGAATGAGACCTTCTATGAAATTATTATCTTTTGGTGTGTGGGAGTACGAGTCCATTGAATACATTGCAAATTTTAGGGTATATTAAATAGGGATCTTTGTTTCCAATCTTGACCTATTGTAAAGAAGCACAAATATAGGAACAACTTATGTAGCTTAGTAAAGCAGAAATGAAACCTCAAGGAATAGTTACGAAAACAGGGAAGTTAACCCTCAACCTGCAAATGCTTGCTGGATTAAAGCTATTAATTAAAAAAAAGGGAAATCAGGTTGCTAGGAAATAGGATTTAGTTGCTATGAGGTGCTGTTCTGGCTCATATAAACAGGATCACTGTATCAGCTTTTGCCTTCCACCCAGAAGTGAAATTCAGCTGGTTCGCACTGGTTCTATAGAACCGGTTATTAGAAGAAATCTCCTTTTGTTTTTTGTCCACTTTGCAGTAAAGATTAACTTTACAGGGTTAATCCTGTAAATATCGCAGTTGTTTCTAGCCTAATCTTTATTGCCTTGCTCACAGAAACTGGCACTCCCCTTATTACATTGTGACTTTGTGAAGTTTAATTCTGTGCTTGGTGATGTTTAATTCTGTGGCCACGCCCACAGAACTGGTAGTAAAAAAACGAATTTCACCACTGCTTCCACCTCATTATTGGACAGAACCTTGCATTCTCCTCAGCACAGTTCCAATGAACTTGACTCAAAAGCAATGTGATTGTGAATTTGTGAGTGACTGTCACCCTTTGGCAAAACCAGTCCTTGCATAGTTTTAACATTTCACAAAGGAAAGCTGAAGCAAGGCTGTGTGCTATCTCTTTAGCTTCTCAGCCTAGGGGCAAGCCACAAGCCTTCGACCAGTAGTTCAGATCGTAAAGGAAATGGAATACGGCTGCAAACGTATGTGAATGATTTAAGCTGGTCAACATAGTCAGAAAGTTGAGTATTCAGCTCAGGATGGAAGATTGTGGTTTTCTTTGAGTGGATCCTTTGACTCCAAGGTTTTGAATCATGTCAAAACAATGCTTTAAAAGAGGGGATATTGAATTTCTATTTTTCCTTTTTTGGTGCTGGAATTGTAAGAAATTTGAAGGTTCTTTAATTCATACACCTGTTCTGGTGAAATTAGGTTGGGTTCAGATCATTAGCTAAGTTAATACACTTTGGGGTGGTGCTACATAAATATTTATTTATTTACAGTATTTATACGATTTGAAGGGCCACCCATATTTGAACATAATCCTCTTATAGTTAGGGACCTATCAATGATATCAAACTATATTCCTCAAATGTGGACTTCTCGATGGTAAGGAAAAGATTCAAAATATGATTCTGTTAATCTATTTTTGAAAACTGTTTTTTTTAAAAAATAAGATGTATCAAAATGTTTCTGTATATTCAATATGGAATGATGAGTTTATATGATATAATAATGTATATGAATATTATTTTTCTTTTTTTGCCACTTGTCTACTTCAATCGCCATCCTGTATCTTTTTTCCCTATTGACATGGCAAGCTTTTTTGTATTTCACTATTAAATAAGAAAATAGTAATAAATTACATGAAAAATAAATTTCTTCCTATCCTGCTTTTACACACACACACACACACACAAAATCTGAAAATATGTCTTGGCAAATGGACAAGAAAAATTATCCTGAGATTTGGCCTTGGGGTGGTAAATTCTGAGTTTTATATCCAATATTTTTTTTCAGAATTGCTCCATCCATGAAGAACTTTTCATTTGTCTCTATTACTTTTTAATTTGCTTTTTTTTTTATAAACTCATCTACACAAGGGACTGAAGCAGGGATGCTCCAGTTTTTAAATGAAAAAAACTGGATTTATCTTTTGATTTTAAATTACATTCATGTTTCATGCCTATCTGAGGTCTTAAACTACAGTTTTTTTTCCCTACTCTTAAATACTTTTAAAGCTACCAACTGTCAAGTGCCAGGGGGATCAGGAGATTTAATAGTTTAACAGATTAATAGAGTTGTAAGGGATCTTGTAATTCATCTAATCCAACGCCCACCCATCCAAGAAGGAGACCCTAACCATTTCTGACAAACAACAGTCCAATATCTTCTTGAAAGTCTCAGTGATGAAACTCCCACAATTTCCGATTCAGATTTAGGCAATTCAAATGAGTATAAAGATTTATACTTTATAAGCTCTCTACAAGAATCTGACCAACTAACGGTCAAGGGAAATGAGAGGGAGATAAGAAAGACATTCAAGATCTCTTGCAGCACACAGGGACTTGCGATTTATGGGTGTGTTTGATCATCCCTCAGGCTCAGCCTGGTCATCTCCTAGACCAACTTTTAACAAACCTGCTACTAAAATTAAGTAGCAACATCAGAGGGCAATCTGAAAAATTGCCCAGAGCAAACTAATAAACTATTGCCTATATCAGTCTTCCTCTTAATTTTCATGATAAAAAGTAGGCATGAATGATGAGAAGTAGGGATGCTACCTGCCTGTTATCCTGCTAGGAATCCTAATCATGCAAGCCTCTTTGATGGCAAAACTATGTCACGCAGCATGTTTACACCCTCTAAATTAGCTTTCTGCTCTCAAATGCAGCAAAAAATGTTGTTGGAAAAGCTAATTTGTAAAAGCTAGTTCAACTGAGAATTCTATTTTCTTTGTTGGGTCATTCCAAGATGGAAGACTCCACAGGAAGCTTTCTTGCTGAAGGCATCAAAGCAAAATTCTGTATATGAAGATTCTATGTGCAGTTCCTAGGATCTGCAAGTTGTGTAGGAAAGGCTACTGTCTGAGACCTTGATACTAGTCCATGCAGCAATTGTCTGTAAACCCAGTCGATTAGTGTTTATAAAACTTTACTTGGTGTAAGCTTCTGAGCTTCCTATTTTTCTTTTTCTTGTGAAAAATGATGTATATGCTCCTGTTGAGCATGCCAGAATGTGACATTGCTAGTCATGGAGCATTTCCCATGCAAATCAAAAGAAAAATGTTCATTGCAGAAACCAGTATGTGCATCACTGGTGTGATGTTTCTCGTGTAACAGCTTGTGTTGTTCTTATTAAAGGTATAACAGCACCAAGCATTGTGTTAGGGCTGTGAAGTAGAAACTAATTATCTCTTAACAATTCCGCCTGCCTATTTCTCGCATGGACAGTCAGCATCTTCAGCAGGGCTGCCTTCAGAGCCAAGTTCAGGATTAAGGAACTTCAATTGGCCCAAGGATGTTTTGTTATAGGCTATATAAATAAACATACAAAAAAAAAATAAGAGTGCTTCCACATTTTATATTGCTGAATCTGCATTTTAGAGTTAATTATTTGGTAGATAACTTCTAGGTAAAGAGACTGGAAAATATAAACTTCAGCTAACCAAAAGAGTAAGCAACACGAAGCAATTGCTTCTTACTAGGAATTTATGAAACTGTCAATCTGGTTTATTTTTATTTCTCATTTTTCTGATCAAGAATTCATTCTGTCCTATTTGTGTACAACTGAAAAATATGCATTTAAATTCATTAACATTTTCACACACATTTCTCTTAATAGTCATGTC
>JAEANM010024884.1:0-11058 GCA_017656035.1 Myanophis thanlyinensis | reverse complement strand
CCGGATTAAAGGTAGCTTAACCAGACCTCCGCCTCCGTGTCGTTTCTATCGGGTCTGGTCAATCGGGGATAGAACAACTTTCAAGCCTAAGGCAACCACAACTCTTACTTGTTAAACCTGATCTTTTAAATCTCACACTGAGTGGCTAGTATTCCTCTTTATTGGCCAATGGACTTCAAGAAGAAGAACAAAAATCTACAGATAAGGCTAGTCAGCAATATAATTTCTTCTGCGTGAAAAACGACACCATAAAAAGGCAGAAGCCAATTTATATGACATGAAAAAAAAATGGTTGACTCAATTTGATTTCAGATACCAGTAATAATTATGACAAATACACTTGTAGACGCGTTTTTGTTTTTTGTTGTTAAAATGAGGCTGGTTAGTGTGGGTGGCTCGTTGGAACTCAAGAGTTAATCCAACTCGGAGCATCTCCATGGAGCCTTTGCACATAACGCTTTGTAGTGTCTTCATACCGCCACCTAACCACAGTTAGAACGGTATATAAAACTTGGTACATCGGTACAAAACCTGCGATGGGGGCTTCTCTTGTTTGGGGCGTCGTTCCCTTCCCCCAAGCGGTGAAGGGATCAGCTCAAAGGGGCCCCTCCAGTTATCGCTTGCTCACTCGCTTATAAGGATCCAACGCGCCGCTCCCTTCACTCTCGCTTTCTTACACATTCACAAGCCCTGGCCTACTGAAAGCACAGCTCCCCCCCCCCCCTCCACTCCGCGAGGTGCGCAAGCGGAGGAAGGGAGGAGCCGCGGGGAAGCCGGAGCCAAGGCTTTCAGCTGCTGCATCGATTTTTCTTCCCCCAGTCCGAGCGAACCGCCGTCACCCGCTAGCCACTTTTCTTGTTTGTCCTGTGGGGAGGGAAAGCAGCTGTTGCTCTGGATGGAAGATGGCGAACTGCCGCCTTCTCTGCTGGCTTGTTTTCTCCGTCTTGGGGCCCCTTGGTTGTAAGTCTTCCGAGGCTTCTCTCCCCTCTCTTCTGGGGGCTGGGGGCGCCGGGGGGGGGGGACGAGGACAATTTATTTCCAACGCGCGAGCGTTCAGTTCTGGGCTGCGAGGGGCGAGGGTTGCCCGGGGTGGGGAGAGGACTCTGGGTTTTAGGAGCTGCCAAACCCAATGCCGCCTTAAATCTTCCCCCTTTTGGCGAGGAGCATCTTGTGGCTCTCAGTGCGGGCGCTTTTCCTTCGCGGTTTTCCAGGCTGGCTTTCCCTCTCACTTTGGGGGGCAGGGGAGCAAACAAAAGCCCCCTCCCCCGGGCCTTCCTACTTATAGGTCGCTTGCGAAGAAGTAGAGGAGGAGGAGGAGGAGGAGGGGGTGGTGGTGGTGGTGGTAAAGGACTGCTGCTCGCCCCCACCCACGGCTCGCTTTGATTTGATTAGTGAGCTTGGCAAGGAAGGCGAGCTTGGCCGCTGCTGCTGAGAGGCGTGCGCTTTTCCCGGCAACGACTGGGGAGCTGAGCCGGTCGTGTTTGGGCTCCAGACTGTGCGGGGATCCGGGAGGAACTGAGGACACTTTCTGAGGCGACGAAAAAAAAAAGTTCGGCTTGCAAATTGCAGAGGGTATTTTGTTGTTGTTTGTTTTGTCCCTCGCAAATAAAAGCCATTGATTTGGTGGCGCGTTTTGTATCTGCTGAGGCTGGCCCAAGACGAACTGGGTGTGAAGCTTTCCTCAATAGGTTGTTGAGGCTTCATCCTTCGCCGTGCTTTGAAGGTGGGAAGATACCTTCACAAGGCAGGCTGAAGAATTTGTCTTGGCTGCCAGAGAGTTGGTCTGCTCCTTATGACCAAAGAAGACCGACCATGTTAACCAACTCCCTAAGTTGAACTCTTAGGCAGGCTTGCGATGACATTTACAACCCTAGAATTCGGGAGCAGGATTGTTACTCCGTTTTTTAATATTTTCAATGCATGTTTGCTGTACTTCTAAGAAATAAAAACCTTTCAGATGAGTTTCTGAATGAAAGTGAGACAGAGGAACCTTACCTATAGATTCTTAGAATTATCCCAAATCATTGGAATGGGTTTGTGAGGAAGTATTTGTTTGGGTTGCCTGATCCAGTCTGTTTCCTATTCTACTTTGACTTCTGTTGCTTGTAGTAATGCTGCTTTCCAAATATAGGAGTTTGCACATTGAGATTCTGACAAACTATTTTATTTCCAAATAAGTATGTCTGCTATGATTTAATGGGATCACTGGCTTTCTAATTAACTTGCCTTAGGCTTGGAAGTACAAATGGAATATATGCTCTGAATCCATGCATATTTATTGGAATTAAATTATGTATGTACACTTGTCATTTGTATTATTGGCTATCTGGTATCCATTTTGTTTTTTGGGTGTCCCTGAAAGATCATACAAGATCATGCAACTAATAATATTTAGGACTTTAAAAAAACACACCCAAAAACCTCTCCCCTTTGATTAATTGCACAAGACATCTTACTGAAAGAAGCAACATTTAAAACAAGTAGAACAGAGCTAAAACTAACAAAATGAATTTCTACTGGGAAAAGTATAAAATTCTGCGTTGTAGTAGGGTATCACTAAATCTGTTGATCTGTCCACCAACAGTGATGGCCCATCAGATATTTTTAACAGTTTTTAACATTTCCTTTCAACTTCTCCTTGTTCCCTGTAAGTTATTGCTATTCAAGAATGTGTCTTAGCCTCAGTCAGTACAAAATAGAGGGTTACCTATCCACGATGAGTACAATTTCGTATACTTTGTTGCTGCTGCTCTGAATTAATATTTAGCTTTGCTTTGCCAATTTCTTAATCGTCTTCTTGTGGACTACAGCACAATCAACAAATCTGCTCAATATCATGCATGTGATACCTCCCTAAATTGCAAATTTTTATACTTTTCCCAGTAGAAATTCATTTTGTTAGTTTTGGCTCTGTTCTATTTATTGTTTTAAATGTTGTTCCTGTCAGTGTGATGTACAAATTTGATAAGTTTTATCTGTACTTCTTCATCTATGTTATTTGTAAAGATATTGAAGACATGAGCACAAGATGGTCCTTTTCTAGTTTGTATGAAATATCTGCTAGTCATAGATGCATGTAAAATTATCTTTGTTTAGTTTGCATTTGCTAGTTTTTCAGTGTTGGCATGCATATTATTAAAAATGTTGCTATAAAACCCACTGTAAATTTCTGAACAAATCTGGTTAAATAGTTAAAATGTCACAGAATTCTCCTTGAAACAAATTACAGATGTTTCAAAATATTGGTTTGTAGTATTTTGATGTTCATAAAAAATGAACATAACTACTGGAAACTAAAACACTGTTTTAAAAATGACAATAATGGAATAGAAATCACCACACCCAAACAATGTGTTGATCATAGATAAGTGAAGCTGGAATACACAGCTGTCAAAATAATAGACCATATTATTTCCATGCTAAACTACAGCATATATGATAACCTATAACCATGCTAAAAATATACATTACACTTGTTGACTTAACATTGATGCAATTTTGTGAGATATGTCATTTATTTATATTGGAAGGACTGAAATCATAGCAGTACAAATACAGAGAAAAAGAAAGCGGCAGAGAGCAATTACAAGTTTTCCACCAATTAAATGTGTTTAATTTCTGTACAACATAGTCATTTTTGGATACTGTCTAAATATGTAGTAATTCTTCTGTTTTAATAGAAGTCTAAATAAAAACTTAAAAGTTCTACTATACATTAACTGTTTAAAAAAATTTGTAGTTGCCTAAAAATTGTTTTCTCTGAAATGTTTTTCCTCCCTATCTAATGATTTGGTTCTTTAAAATTCCTTTAGAATATCTTGTTATTTATTTCTAATTCCATTATAACAAGGAGGCAGGTGTTATCTATCTGTTAAGCTCTCTGAATGCTTTCAGGTGCTTAGGCTTTGTAAATACCTATAGGAAGGAGCTATCTCATGTTTGCCAGTATACCTTTGAAATTGTATTGAAATAAATCCAGGTACATTGCCACTTTGTAAAATGATTGTAAAGTGAAAGTCAGGACACCTGCAGATTTCTTTTGACTATTTTATAACTAAGGTAACAGCAAGAATTCCACTGAACTTCCTTTACTTTTGAAAAAAAGTTTCATTTTCTTTTCTTTTCTTTTTTAAATGTACATTTTGCTAGCAGCTTAAGAAGCAAATTGCTATACTCTAAGTAACATACTACCCCAACGTTCTAACATGGCCAACACAGGTTTTTACTTTGGGGCTCAGTCATTGTTTTCAGTGGCAAAAATGAAAATGATAAAAAGGTTAGAGAAGGTCAAAGGGTGTTGAAAAGTATTGGCATTACAAAAATAAAAAGGGAGCAAACAGAAGTGGTGAAGAGTGGAGAAAGGATGGTTTTAAGATGAAAAAAAGATTTCACAGAAAAAAATCCTGTTTTATTTGTTTATGATAATGAGTTGCTGTGGGATCTAGTAGCTAGTAAGCAATGGGAAGAGGACTTCATTTTCAGAAATTAAACATGCTGCGATTAAAAGACAAGCAGCTTTAGTGGTATCGCCAAAGGGTGGTAGAAGACTGGAAACTGTTCACCATTGCTAGCAGTGGTGCAAATGAGTAGAGAATAGCAACAATTACCGCTAAAATAATTTCTGAATGCTATTTGGTTCTCAAGACTGCAAGCTGCAATTGGAAGACAGCTCTGCAGCTGGAGAGATGACAACATGTTCAAATGAAGAACACTGGGCCTCTGTGGAAGCATTTGTAGTCTTTATTATGAAGTGTGTGTGAATGCGCATGCTTAAATAGGGGTCTACTTGTGCTATGGTGTGACAAATTCCTCATAAGGATTTCTGCATGAGTTCTCCATTCTGTGCCTTACCCTCATCTGAAATACTCATGGCTTGCACTAGATCAATTTTATTTCAAATTTGCTAGGGGGGTGTCTGATGATTAAATCACGCTTCCGATGCCTATTTTATCTAGCTAAAAATGCAGTTGAAAAGATACTACATGGAAAAGAAATATGGATATGAAACTAAAGGCCCATAGTCTGCATAACAATTTTTATGTAGTTTGATTCTGTGAAGAATAATTTTTCCCAACATCTATTATCAAACAGATATCTGTACAAAATAGGGCAATCAATAAATACTGTATAGACTTTGATCTAAATGTGGCTTTTAATTCATACAATAAAATTTCTACTAATAGAATAGCTATTTTACCCTTTGCTTAAGGTATCGTACAAACAAGGAAAATAAATTCTACACTGTGGTCCTTTTTGGATAATAGTAACACTGTGACTTGCAAAGTAAAAGTGAGAAATTAATTACAGACCTATTTAGCTGCTGTATTAACTCTACTGATACAATGACTATTTCATTCTGGCTGAAATAATAGGGAACACATTTATGTATCCAATATTTAGATTTGTTTATATGTGTTTGTGTTGATATTAGTGTGATCTGTCTACTGCTTTGGATTCAATTCCATAAAGGTTCTTTAACACCTTCTCAGGTGTTTGGGACAATATATTTTCCTGGGATTGCTTAGCAGGTCCTTTCAGAAGTTTCGGATTTATTCTACTTTGATGCTCCCACATGTTCCAGAATATCTTTTTTGGAATTGAATTTGAACCACTGCACAAACGCATGTGATATAGATGTAGATATAGTACACAGTATACAGAGACATATGCATGCATATGATAGATAGAGTGTTTTCACACATATCATTGGATACAATTTATGTGAGACTGAGTCTAAAAACATCTTAAGATGTACTGTATCTACTTATTTACTTTAATATGAAAAATGCATAATTTTAGGCATTTTACATTTGTACTTTAAAAGTATGCATGTACGTGTGTTGACTTCTTCAGCTGTTCATCAGACAAAACCAAACCATATAGCTCGCCATTGTCAAAGATAAACAATAATTCCAGTCCCCCAAAACACAGAACAATAGAATTCATCTACCTACCTGAATGAAATACTGGGAAAAGATACTGTAACATACCATATATGTTTTATCAACTGGTAACCTTTCCCACATTTTATTGTTTTTGTCATAAACTCTATACAGTATAGTACTGCAGTATCAGTCTTTTATTCTGTAATGCTAAAACATTTAACTTATTTTCCTGTTCATTTTCAGGAGAACAGGATTGGCACAAAAATTCTCAGGTTTTTTTTAAACTGTTGCCGCATTTACTCATTACATTTGGCAAAAGAATTTTTAAAAACAATTTAAAACTGTTATAATATCCATAAACAGACTTGGAAGATATAGCATTAAAGATTTGCAAGAAATATCTTAATTATTTTTGATTACTAAAAATTAATTTACAATCCTGAATTTTTGAGGATCTTTGTGTAGGTGATGCTCTTTAAATTTTAAAATGCTGCTCTTTTTTTCTATTAATTTTAAACTGAGTACTGAGCATTGAACTCCTTTTTTCTAACCACAGTTTTGAAAGTGATTCTAGTTAGATATTTTTGAACTCGTCCATAGTTTTGAAAGATCTTTCCAAATAACACAAAGTGAAAGGGTTTATATAAATATTTTTTCTCCTTTGGAAAAAGGAAACAAGCAACAAAAATGTTCACAAAATGTACCATATTTATATGGGTGGGGAATTTTTTTATACTATATTTTATTATACTTTCTCTATTGCAGTATGGGAAAACCCCAAAGATAGCTTGTTTGACATAAGAATCTTAAGTTAAAATAGAGTAATAAATGATTCATATAGATGAAGGCCATAAGATTGCTTCATATATTTTTACAAAATGGCATTTTAAAAAATGCATGCTTTTGGATAACTTTGAACCTTTATCTAATTTGTCAAAATGAAATTTCTAAAGAATTCTGTCTACGTCTCCTCCTCTCCCTCTCTCTCTCTCCCTCTTCTATATATAACACCCACCCACACCCACTTATGAGTCTAATTCTCAATAATCTATATACAGAATATAATAGTTAAAATGTCATATCTACTGTTTGCCTCTACTCAATGTTTATTTGGCAAAAATACATATATAGCTGTCCAAATTACAAACAAGCTATTGTAGGTGACAAACAACAGTATTAAAAAATATGATGATACCTTTAATGCCATCACATAAAATCATTTGTCTATCCCAGTTGTTTGGAAGGACTCAAACCTGGACCAAAAATGTCAAATCCAGTCTAAACAATAACAATTTATTTTTTTGGATAGTATTAAAGGTATGGTCACAGGAGATAAGCTGTCAAAATGTCAAATCCAGTCTAAACAATAACTATTTTTTTGGATAGTATTAAAGATATGGTCACAGGAGATAAGCTGTTGCAAGTAAAGCTGCCTTTTGCAATTGACTAATGTGGATTTTGTCAATACCAATGGTGTTCAAGTGATGCCCTAGATCAGAGCTGTCAAATTCCTGGCCTGCGGGCCAGATGTGTCACTTGCTGGCCATGCCTACACCCGGTTTAGCAAATGGGAAAAATCCCGATACATCACATGACGCCATGATGATGTGACTTTGACATCCCCATCTTTAAAGCGCTCCATGGCTTAGGACCTGGGTACTTACACCAGCATGTTGCCACCATCAGCCTCCAGCCAACCTGTGCGCTCCCATAGGGTTGGCCTCCTCGGGATTCCATTGTCCGGACGGTGTCGTCTGACAGCCCCGAGGGTTTGGGCCTTCTCTATGGCAGCACCCTCCCTGTGGAATGAACTCCCCCCAGAGATCTGTATGATTACGGATCACTGGTGTTTCTGACGTGCCCTGAAGACTCATTTGTTTCAACTAGCCGGTCTGGCCTGATACCTGGGATTTTAATTCTATACTTAATTTATTTTAAACTTATTTAATTTAAATTAAATTTTAACTGTTTGTATTTTAAACTGTATTTTAAACTTGTTTTTAAACTGTTTTGAACTGAATTTTTAACTATAATGATAATATTAATGGGACAGCCTTTATTTAATTATTTTAATAGATTTTTAAATTGTTATTGTATCTGTGTTTTTATTGGCTGTGCACCGCCCCGAGTCCCTAGGGAGAGGGGGCGGTATATAAATCAAATAAAACCTTAAACCTTAAACCTAGATGTTTTGGAATTGCATTCAAGATGCCTACTTTTTTTTGTCACAGTAGTTCTACTTTTTTTTTTGCAGGTCTTTATATTTTATTATTTTCTCAGTTTTTTCTGTTCTTCTATGCTGCTGTCTCCAAGTCCTGCCACATCCACTATCCAATTTTTTTTTTTGTCTTCCTTATCAACAGCTATTATGTCTGGGGTGTTCTATGCAGATGCTTGTCTGTGTGAATTTTAAAGTCTCAGAGCACTTTAGCTTCTTCATATTCTATTTGTCTATTTTGTGATCCTTCCAGTTGTTGCTTGCAGGCAAGTGGTATTTCTTGTAGATATTCCTATGTACCAAAAAATAATGTTGATTGTATCTAATTAATTTTCAGAATCCATTCATTTATTTCATAGTAATTGAAAAGGAAGAAGGGGTTGATTTATTCTCCATAGCTCCTGGAGGCAGAACGAAAAGAATGAGTGGAAACTTATCTGAGAGAAATCCAACCTGAAAATAAGGAGGAATTTCTGACATTAGAATGAGTAATACATTTATCAGCTTGCCTCCCAGAGTTGTAAGTGCTCCTTTGCTGGAGGTTTTAAAGAAAAGATTTGACAACTATTTGTCCCAGATGGTATAAAGACTCCTGCCTTGGGCAGGAGGTTGGACTAGAAGACCTCCAAGGTTCCTTCCTGCCCCATGATGTGCATAGAGGAAGCAACTGCATGCAAGTAGTTGGGTTATGTTTGTGTTTCTTGCATTTTTGTCTTAATATCCAAGAAGTTAAGCGGGATGTGTTTTGTTCTTTCACAATGATCCCGGATGAATCAAGTTGATTTGGACTCCCTGTGATGAAACAGAAATATGATCCTCTGTATCATACACATTGTCTTAGTTGAGCAATGGTTTTTGAGATGAGTGACTATTTGACTTTCAAAATTGTTTGGAAACTATGCCATTAAAAATAAATGAAGCTCTATCTTTAGTATACTCTCTCTCTTGTACGTTCATTGATTATTTTATGTTTCCTAATCATAAAATAATTGCCTTTTTATCTAAAGCATTTAAAGTATTCTGACAGTTATTCTAATATAGAACAAATTCAACATCTTAAACAAAAGAAATATATAGGTCTAGGTGTATTCGGGTCTTTTCCCATGTAAGATTGAGAGTATCTTGGTGATGTTTCGGCGAGATCCCACTCGCCATCCTCAGGCTGGAAGACACCAGCCTGAGGATGACAAGTGGGACCTCGCCGAAACGTCGCCAAGATACTCTCAATCTTACACGGGAAAAGACCCGAACACACCTAGACCTACATACCTGTACCCGTGAAGGCATTTCTCTCTGTGTGTATGCTTGCGTGCTATAATTGCTCAGTGCTGTTTGTCTGAGGTCTGACTAAAGAATGTGTATGTATATACTGTATTCCTTGTAGATAAAACCACTATTTAACAGTAACCTCCGTCTACTGTATTTGCTCCTGGGTTCTCTCAAAATAGTCACACTGTGCGCACTCTGACAGGTTATGGGCCCAGCACGCTTCGGCTTCTGACCTGACGTTGAATCTGTCCTTCACACTCCATCTGCAAGGACCGGACGACGGAGTCAAAGCGCTGCAGCTCCATGTTTTTACTGTCCAGTTCTCTCCGCAGATTGTCAATGGTGATGCTGCTCCCTGTGTCTCGATCCCAGAGCCTCTTATTCTGCTCTTTTTCCAGATTCAGCTCTACGTCTTTCTTGTGGAGCTCAGCCTACAAGGCAAGGCAACCCGTTAAGCAAAGCTTCATGGTCTCTGAACATCGGGTGGGGGGGAAAAATAACATAAAAACCCTTTAAATAAAACCTGAAAAAAATGTACAGGGAGTGCTCGACTTACGACCCCCGATTGAGCCCGACATTTCTGTTGCTAAATGAGACGCTTGTTAAGTGAGCTTTGTCCCATTTTACGACGTTCCTTGCCACGGTTGTTAAGTGGATCTGCCGTTGTCAAGTCCCAAAGGTGCTTTTTTTTCAAGAGGCAACTGGCGTTTCTGTTTTTTCTCTGAAGACCTTTTGCTTCTCATCCGAGAAGCTTCCTCAGCTTCTGGGAGAAGAGACGAAAGAGCCCGAGGAAGCTACTTGGATGAGAAGCGAAACGTCTTCAAAATAAAAACCAGAAAGTCCAGTTGCCTCTTGAAAAAAAAAATAAACCACCTTTGGGACAACCGTGACCTGCATGACGGAGCATCTCCATAGACATCTGCCGTTGTTAAATTAGTCACACGGTTGTTAAGTGAATCTGGCTTCCCCATTGAGTTTGCTTGTCAGAACATCACAAAAAAGCTGATCTCATGACCCCAAGATATTGCAACCATCATAAGTGTGAATCCGTTGCCAAGCGTCTGAATTTTGATCGCGTGACCGTGGGGACGTTGCAATGGTCGTAACTGTGAAAAACGGTCATAAGTCACTTTTTTTCAACGGCGAATGGTCACTGAATGAACGGTCATAAATCGAGGACTACCTGTAATCCAGGAGCAGCCAATCCTAAGCAAACTAAACGTTTTCACGCTCAAGTTACGCTCGGCCAATGAAATAAAGCTCAAAGGAAAAATGATTATGATTTACAATCTGCTAAGCAAAATATCTGATGGTCTTCCTAGCCTGGGAGGCGTAAATTGTTCAGCTGGTGGTCTCTTGGGACTAAATCCAGAATGTCTTTTTTCTCCTGAGGGTTCTCTTATCTCCGAAATGATGGTTGGTTCTGAAGTTATAAGTCAATATGAACTGCGTTGCTTACATTTTTTATGCCTTTTTCCATAGTGAAAATAACAATAAGCAATGGTTACCCAGCAAAAAAAAAGTGAAAAAAGAAGTTTTCAGCTGGAAAAAATGCAAAAGATGTAAAGATAACAGGTTCCTTTCTCTCTTGCTTCTCATCTCGTTTACCGTCTTCCTTTTCATGTCCCAAACCAGGCTTCTGATTCAGACTGCTGGCTGACCATCTTTCTTTCTTTCTTTCTTTCT